>JAVJIF010019190.1:0-84174 GCA_038442645.1 Agave tequilana
ATGGCATTTGCAGTAGCAAGGAATGGTCGTCCCAGGATAACAGGAGTTTGAGCCCTATGATTTGTGTTAGACACAGGTTGTGTCTCAAGAACTATGAAATCAACAGGGTAGATAAACTCCCCAACTCTGACAAGGACATCATTGATCTCCCCTTTGGGAATCTTCACAGAATGATCTGCCAATTGTATCGTAACTTTGGTCGGACGGAGGTCGCCTAACCCTAGTTGTTGATACACGGAAAAGGGAAGGAGATTGATACTGGCTCCCAAATCAAGTAATGCCCTATTGATGGTAGTCTGTCCTATGATACAAGAGATGATTGGGCTCCCTGGGTCCTTGTATTTCACAGGAAATGGCCCAGTGAGCAACTCGCTGATGTTTGAAGCTAGGAAGACTTTTTTAGGGACTTGTGTTTTCCTCTTCTTGGTGCGCATTTTCTTTAAAAATTTTGCATATGATGGAACTTGTTGTGTTGCATCAAGAAGAGGTACATTGATTTGGACCTGGTTAAACATTTCTCTGATTTTCTCCATATGAGCATTCAGCTTGTGATTTACTAGCCTATTTGGAAATGGTACTAGAGGCTTGTATGGTTGCTCATCTACCTTTTCTTTCTCTTTCTCTTTGGAAGTTGATGGCTCAGAACTGGAAGATGGATTGTCTTGAGTTGGTTGCACTGGAACAGGAGGTTTGGACACTGATTTTGACACTGATTTGGTGGGTTGATTAAAACCTTGTTATCTACCTGCTTCCCGGATCTCAGAATATGAATAGTATTGCATTGACTGGGGCCCATGTCTTCAACTTCATGCAGAGGGAAGTGATTTTTTGGATTGGACACTGGCTGGCTTTGTAGCATACCTTTTTGTCTCTCATTTAAAGAATTAGCCAATTGCCCTATCTGTACCTGTAATTTATTCATATCCTGGTGCTGAGTTTTTGATAGGGTTTCTATCATTTTTTCCAACTCTGATATTCTCTTGTCTGAATTACTCTGGGGTTGATATTGTTGATATGTAGGCTGGAAATTTGTTTGGTAAGGTGGTGGACTCTGATAAGACTGGATTGTGGTGGACTCTGATATGGGTGAAAATTTGGGTGATTCTGGTTGAAACTGGGTGGGTGAGACTGAGCAGGGTATTGATTCAGAAATGGTTGCCTAGGTTGCTCAGGACCAGACTTACTCCAGGAAAAATTTGGATGGTTTCGCCATCCCGGATTGTACGTATTGGAGTATGGATTGTGGTGGGGTCTGGTATAAGCAGCATTCGTGTTCTCCTGATACATTTGAGACTGGTATACAGGACACTCGTCGAATAAGTGGTTGAGATCATGGCAATAGGTGCACCCGGTTTGACCACAGGTGGTGGGTTGACCTGGTTTCACAGCAGAATGTTCCCTTGACTCAAGCAGTTCTATCCTCTTCATCAGTTGTGTTATTTTAGCCTCAGCAGCTATAGAGGATTCTATTGAATGCATACCGGTTCTGGAAGTGGTGGGAGTGGGTTTATCTGGGCATGACTCTTACTGAATTATTTTCTCAGCTAAGGCTTCAAAGAGATCCCACCCCTGATTCTCATCTTTCTTTAAAAATTCTCCTTGGCACATGGTTTCAAGGAGTGTCTTTGTTTGGTAATCAAGTCCGTCATAGATAATTTGGCACTGTCGCCATTTCTTTATGCCGTGCTGAGGGCATAGGGCTAGTAGGTCTTTGAAGCATTCAAAATATTTTCAGAATGGTTCATTAGATTCTTACTTGAATTGCATAATGTTCTTTCTCATGAGGGCTGTCTTGTGAATAGGATAAAACTTTTTAAGAAAGACTCTTACAAAATCATCCCATGAAGAAATCGAACTAGCGGGAAGATTGTAAAGCCATTTCTTAGCTATATCTTTCAGCGCGAAAGGTATGAACCTTAGTCTAATAGCGTCCTCAGTCAATTGGAAAATTCTCATCATCACACATACTTCTTCAAACTCTCGAATGAAGAAATACGCATCCTCAGATTCTAAGCCATGAAATCGGGGAAGAGTGTTTATAAATTGTGGCTTCAGCTCAAAATTATTTCCATTGGCCACTGGGAGAAGAATGCATGATGGAAGTGAAGTGCGAATCGGGTAGAATTTATCTTGAAGCGAAGTGTTGTTTGCCATTATGGGATTGTGTCAAGTGGTGGTGTTTGTGCAAGTGTAAAAATTCTAACAAGTCTTGCAGTGCAGAATCTGGATCACTGTACCACTCTTGCATATACAATCACAAACAACGTTCACCGATCACACAAGCGAAAGAAAAATGAAAATAACAAACAAGAAAAGAAAAATCAATCACAAGCTATCTAGGATACCTGGACCTAGATGACTCCTAACTGTTCGATGAACCAAAGAAGGTTGTTGCTTGAATCAGACCACAGCTAATCAGCTAGGTAGGGGCAAAATACGGTATGAGGTATCCGTGCGTAAGCAACGGGCCTTAATTACGCCAAACCATGGTATCTTCGAGGCTTAACCTCTTAATCCCCAGCCTTAGACACTGATTTGACTGGAGTATGAATTAAAATCAATTTCCAACTTCAGCCGATCTCCTACTGAGTTCGGATGTCCTTAGGGCCAACGTCTATCAGATTTTATTAAAAAGCTTGGGATTGTGAGTGCTTGGATGGTGATTTTTGGGCTAAGGAAAGGGTGATAAAATCCCCACCTTATCTTGTTTATTGGGTGATGTCCTTAAAATCAATTTGGTGCAAGTGTACAATATATGCAAACAAGGTTTACTCAAAGCAATGTAAATCAATCAAGAAGTGAGTCTTATTCGAAATGCAATGCGCACGTACCTTGCTCCAGCACTCTTCAACAGTAAAGTAAATGAATTGAAAAGACACGTGCCTAAAAAATGTAAACGTCTAATCAATTTTTAACTTTTCAACCAATGTTTTACTGTTGATTTTATTAGCAGGATCCTGGTGAAAGCATACAAGAAATAAGATTTGCAGCAGCTGTATTTCTGCAAAGCAAGCAACCCTGCACAAAAATAGTGAGTAGTCAACTCTTCTTTGCCGCGGATCCGCGGCTTTGGCGAGAAAACTCGGCAAATCAGAGGGCACTTGGTCTCTGCTTTCTAGAGCAGAGGCCCAAGGCCACTTATATGTTACTGCAATGCTTTATTTCCTGTTTCTTCAACCTATAACCTGTAACAGAGAAGAAAATTCGTTTAGTTCTTCAATTAAATGTAAACCGTTTGCTCTCCCCGGCAATGGCGCCAAAAATTTTGGTAAGGAAGGGAGGTAGTAGGAGTGTACTCATTCAGAGATAGAGGGTTTAGAGTCAACCTTCTTTGTTCGAATATGATATGCTCAAAAACACCAAAATGTATTAACAATGTTACTTTACTCCTTCTGAATCACCGTAGTAGTATGAACTATTACGGGTCGATCATCAGGGAGAGCTCGCGATGGAAGCTTTAACGGTTAAGTGTTGAAGAGAGAAAACGAAGATTCTTCTATGTTCAAAAGAATCAAAATGACATGGAAAAATAGAGAAAGAATTCGTTGTGGATTTGTGCATGAAAAGAAAAACTATGGAAAGAAAGTGAAAAGAACTTGAAAACTTGACTAGCTTTTAAAAGAGACTAAAGAAGAAAAACTTTGAAAGATTTTTAGATGGAAAAAAAACCATGACTTAGCTAACCTTTCTAATTTGCTAACTTACTAATCTCATTATGGTGATGCATGCCTCATGTTGATTCATCGGCAAGGGTTTGTCTTGCTTGTTGGTCAAATTACTTTCCCACTTGGAGGATGAGTGATCTTCTCGGTCTTGTCTTGTAGCCTCATTGATTCATCGGCTCCCGAGATAGAATTTCAATGGTGGAGTCAAGGAGTGCCACTCAAGGGAATGCTAAGGAGGAAGATATAAGATTCATTAGTCATTCAAGGCCATACTCAAGCTAGCATTGAAGTAAGAAAATTGTACTACAAACCAATAGTAAAGTTAGGTGATCTATCTCCATGTTCCATCAAGGCACTTGTTCTAAAGACAAGGCTCTAAATGAGGCTCACATGAATCATATGGAATTACAACAAGTATTTGCCAAGAATGAAAGTAACTCATCTTCATTGGGGATGAAAGAGACTCAAAATTGCAAGATTAAAAGTTAGCAATCACCCACGAGTTAGAAGTTAGCAAAGTTAGTGGTTAGCTAGTCATGTTAGAAGTTTAGCTAGACATTGCAATGGAAAGAAAACAACAATTCATGGTAGAATAAAAATGTAATGAAAGTAAAGCTTGAAGAAAGTAAGTAAGAAAGTAAAGCACTAGAAATTGCAAAGATGAGAAGAAAGATGGATAAATTCTTACTTTAAAGTTGTCACCCCTTTAATTACAAGCTCTCACACACACACACACACTCTCTCCTCTCTCTCTCTCTCTCTTACAGAATTTCTAGAAGGAAGAGGGAGATTACAAGAGCACTAAAAAGACTAGAGAAAATCCCTACAACTCTCTCAAAAATACAAGCTCTTCTCTCCAAGTCTCTCCTCTCTTCTCGCAGAGGCCCTGGTGGTCTATTTATAGGATTCAGAAGAGGAGGCTCCCAAATCTAGACCGTTGGATCAAATCTCTGGCTCAACGGTCAGATTCTTGCCGCGGATCCGCGGCCAGAGCCGCGTTTCCGCGGCAGAATCTTGGCCGTTGCGCCAACGAATTCTGTTGCCGTTCTGTTGGAGTCTGTTGGCCACGTGGATCTTCTAGAAGGCTGAGTGTATACGTGAATGACTCCAGATCTGGGCTAGACTTTTGGGCTTTTCTTTTTGCTTTTAATTAATCCCTTTAATTCTTGATAATCCTTGATTATGGGCCTTCCTCTCTATTAATGTGGACCTGCAATTTTAGAGAGAAAAAACATAAAAAACCTCATTTTTATTTATATAAAGCATGATATGGAAGTGGAAACTGATGCAAAAAATGAATAACAATCACGGAGCGGGTCCGTTGGCGGGGCGGTTCGGATCCGGATAGTGGAGCGGGTCTGGTTCGGGTAGCGGAGCGGGTATGCTCGCAACCCATACCCGTGAGACCCGATTCAAAAAGAACCAGGCCGGGTGGGGAACCCGAACTCGAACTCAGACCCAGACCCAAGCCCAGACCCGGTCCCGAGCCTGAGCCCGGCCCGGCACCGACACCGACACACGGCCGGCCGCCGCTGCCGCAGCGCGCCAGCGGCGGCGCGCGCATGTGTGGGCATAGTTCCCTCCCAATCGCGCGCGAAAACTCCAAGTTCCCAAAGGGCACGCCCTTTGTTCTTAATTTTCTCTATTTAAACACCACGAACTTCCATCCCACGGCCAATGTGGGACTAAATGCTTTTAGCTACCTTTAGTCTCATTTTGTCTTTGAATTAGGCAATCTTTAGACTTGAATATCTCATTCATTCGAAGTCGGAATTGAACGTGTGAATATACCACGTTCATCCCCAATGGAAGGAGAACACACTCCAACCATCATCCAATTGTTTCGATCAACGGATCTCGCCATAATTCAATTCAAAGATTCACATTTATATTCTTCATATTCTAACAATCCCCACAATGAATGGAGATTCAAGGAAATGACACACAAAGAGACTTGACTCTATTGTGAAAAGTACTTTAGAAAAGAAACTGCATCAGGAAAGGTGAACTAGGTCTTGAACCTTCCATAGTGAAAGCTTTATCGGACTTACTGGCTAATCATTGAACTAGGTCTTGAACTGTTAGCCGTTAGTATAAGCCAAGTCAACAAGCTTCACACAGTGACTTTCCAAATCAACTTTGGTTCTCGGTTGTTCCGTTTTGGCCCTGGACATTCTTGGTTTCAGAGAGTATCTTTAGGGAATAACAGTCTCCATAGAAATTTCCAAAGAGCCGACCCAACTCTATACTCACATAGGTGATCGTCCTATTAAGAGTAGTCTACTCTACTCCACTTGTTTAGTAACAAGATATAGGCATCATTAAAAGCGTTAAGCTTATCCTTAATCCACTTGTAGAAAAGCACTTATGTGCACCTTAGGAATGGATTGGAGTCAAGCTCCCAAGTGCTTACTTGCTGAGTCAATCATAACTAGTTTTTCCTCTTGAACTTAGTCCGTGGGATCTCCAGTCGCCAAGTGAGGTTTCCATTAAGCTGACTCGGTATGGTTAGGCTTTTAGACCCATTCCCCTCGATGCGCAGTTTATACGCTCTCCACTTAAACCTTTAGTAAGCGGATCCGCTAAATTACCCTTTGACGATACAAAGTCAATAGAGATAATTTCATTTGAGAGCAATTGCTTCACGGTATTATGTCTACAACGAATATGTCTAGACTTACCGTTGTATATAACATTTTGTGCTTCTGGGGTTGACATAGCCTCTTTAAATGTTTGAGGCTTACTTTCAATAGCGTATGCTATGAAATCTGGACCAAAAGATTTTGAGATTCTAGATCTCTGACTTCTTCTTGGTTCAATTTCCGCATTAACAGTCGGTTCCTCGGGGCTTTCGTCCCTGAACGCCATCTCATGTGTTCTTTTCCCAGAAGTCTTATCTGTTTCCCGTTTATATGAAAAAATATCTTCAAAGAACACAGTATCTCTAGATTCGATAATCATGTTTACATGAATATCTGGTATTTCTGATTTATGAAACAGAAATCTGTAGGCACTACTATTCAAGGCATAGCCTATGAATATGCAGTCCATAGTTTTTGCTCCCAACTTAGTCTTTTTAGGTAATGGTGCTAGCACCTTTGCAAGGCACCCCCACATTTTGAGGTAATGGTAGGAAGGTGTCCTTCCATGCCATAACTCAAATGGTATAAGACTAGTTTCTTGTGGGGTACTCTATTTAGAATATAATTTGCAGTTAATAGAGCTTCCCCCCACAAGTTCTGCGGAGCTCCAGAACTTACGAGCATGGAATTTACCATCTCCTTCAAGTTCTGTTCTTCCGTTCAGCAATTCCATTTTGCTGAGGAGTATATGGTACTGTTGTTTGATGGATTATACCAAAATTAGCACATAACTCACTAAAATCATTTGATTCATATTCTCCGCCTCTATCGGATTTTAGAATCTTGATTTTCTTGTTGAGTTGATTCTCAACTTCGGCTTTATATGTTATAAATATATTTATTGCCTCATCCTTACTGTTTAAAAGATACACATAACAGTATTTTGTACAGTCATCAATAAAAGTAATAAAATACTTTTTACCGCCTCTAGTTGGCATAAACTTCAAGTCACACAGATCGCTATGAATTAACCCTAAAGGTTCTGTATTTCGATCAATTGAGTGAAATGAATTTTTCGCCAACTTGGCCTCAACACAAATCTCACACTTGCGAATTTCTTCCAAGTTGAGTTTAGGAATATATCCCAGATTAGACAAGTTCTTTAATGACTTTTAATTTACATGTCCTAATCTAGCATGCCACAAAATAGGAGACTCAAGAAAATAAACAAAAGATTTTCCTTTATTTATAAGCTTCGAGTACAAATACACAGACTTTTTGTCTACCACTGCAACATTGGCTTTAAAAAGTCCATCAACAAGATAATCCTTTCCCACATATATCCCTCCCTTAGTAAGTACAAATTATCTGATTCAAAAAATTCTAAATCCTTTCTTACTAAGTATTGATCCAGATATCAGATTCTTGCGAATATCTGGAACATGTAGCACATCGTTCAGAGTAAGCTCTTTCCCCGATGTCCACTTCAGGATGACCTTGCCTTTTCCTTCAACCTTTGAGACGGCTGAATTTTCCATGAATAGTTGCTCATCTTGCTCTAGTATTTGATATTCAGAGAATAATAATTTCTCAGAGCAGATGTGCCGAGTAGCCCCAGTGTCTACCCACCAATCCTTATGTTGGTTGTCAGATTTACTTCTGACACCACAGCTGAAAGGCTTGGCGACTCATGGTTGGTCAAGTTTGCCTGTGGGTGGCTTTTCTTGTTTTTTTTGAGACGGCTGCGACATTCATTCGTCTTACGCCCCTCTTTGTTGCAGATGTAGCAGGTTCCCTTGAAGCGCATGTTCTTTCCTTCTTGTACCTTGCCTTTGTACCCCTGGGAAGTCTTCTTTCGCTTTAAGCCTTTGGAAGTAGACGCTTTCCCCTTTGAGTCTTCGATCACATTGGCTTTTGCTTTGTAGGAGTTCTTACTGCTCCTTTTCTCGGACTTTCTGTTGTCCATCTCGATTCGAAGCCTCACAATAAGATCTTTCAACTTCAACTCCTTTCGCTTGTGCTTCAGGTAGTTCTTGAAATCTCTCCACGCAGGTGGGAGTTTCTCCACGATAGTAGCAACCTGAAAGGTTTCAGGTAGAATCATACCTTCAGCTTCTATCTCGTGCAAGATAAGTTGGAACTCTTGCACCTGACTGATTACAGTCTTACTGTCCACCATTTTGTACTCCAGAAATCGTCCTACGATGAACTTCTTGGTACCAGCATCCTCAGTCTTGTACTTCGTGTCAAGACTGGCCCATAACTTATTTGCCGTTGTGATAGGACTGTAGACATTATAAAGAGAGTCATCCAGTCCATTTAAAACATAATTTCGGCAAAGGAAGTCACCTTGTGTCCATGCATCGACCGCAAGGACTGAGTCCCGATCAGTTCCGAGTTCTGGTGGATCTTCTTGCAGGAATTTGGCCAGATGAAGAGTGGTCAAGTAGAAGATCATCTTCTGTTGCCACCTCTTGAATTCTGTGCCGTCAAATTTTCCTGGCTTCTCCGGCTTCGGGTTAGGAAGTGGAGTTGGCATCAAAGCTTGTAGTTGCATGTTTGGTGCCTTACTAGTACTATCTTGAATAGTCTTAGGCATTTTCTGCAAGTTCAAGCAGAACAGAAGTAAGAAACTTCAATACAGTAATTGTCTTAAGAATGTTGGATTCTGCTTAACAGGAATCAATCTGACAACTATTCAAGATCACTGAAGTATCAACAATCTAATTGGCCAGGTCGGCAAATATCAGGTGGGAGGTTTTCCGTTCAATAGAACGTTCCTTAATTTAAGAACCACCTTTCAATTTCCTTCCTTGGTTAAACACCAATTAGACTGAATCTAAATCAGTCTCGATATACTGAATATCAGTATATCCCCTGTATAAAGAAATTAATTCACTTATACAGTACTTGGAGTGAGGTACGCTTAGAGCGAATCTCCTTAAGACAATTACGTCCCCCGCACCGGTGCTAACGAGTTACTGGATGCTGGTCTCCCAAGGTACAACGCTCATTCACGGTATTTGGATAGCACTACCAAATCACCGTACGGTCGAACCGTAGTCAACCAGTACCTTCACAGGATCGTTGAAGTAGCAGGACAAAGACAAATTTCGAGTGAATATTTGCCTTTACTTTGGAGGAGCACCCACTGTAGAAGACGAAGGAAGGTTGAAGAATATTCTTCTTCAGAAGTCTCAGATTCAGACAACAATTCTATTTCAAGAATCTGTTGAATTTTCTGACCCCTCTTTCAGAACGAATTTTGCAGAATCTTCTTTGGAAGTCGCTTCGGAAACTGACTTTCCCACTTCTCGCTGGAAGTTGCTTCAGAACTCCACTTCCCAGTTCAGAACGCAGTAACTCACTTCGCAGTTCAAACGTATAGAGAGAGAAGAGTATCTCTTCTGATTTTGGTGTTGTGTTTAATTGAGAATTCGGAGCGCTATTTATAGCGCTCCAAGAGGGGCCAACGGGTCCGAACCCAACGAAAGGTTGCAACCTTTCGACCCAATAGTCACAACTGTTGGCTATCCAACTGACCCACCCAACAGTCACAATTGTTGGCTGTCCAACTGACGCGGAGCGGCTCCGTTGGCGGGGCGGTTCGGATCCGGATAGTGGAGCAGGTCTGGTTTGGGTAGCGGAGCGGGTATGCTCGCAACCCATACCCGTGAGACCCGATTCAAAAAGAACCAGGCCGGGTGGGGAACCTGAACCCGAACTCAGACCCAGACCCGGTCCCGAGCCCGGCACCGGCCGCTGCCAGCGACGCGTGCGCGCATGTGTGGGCATAGTTCCCTCCCAATCGCGCACGAAAACTCCAAGTACCCAAAGGGCACGCCCTTTATTCTCAATTTTCTCTATTTAAACACCACGAACTTCCATCCCACGGCCAATGTGGGACTAAATGCTTTTAGCTAGCTTTACTCTCATTTTGGCTTTGAATTAGGCAATCTTTAGACTTGAATATCTCATTCATTCGAAGTCGGAATTGAACATGTGAATATACCACGTTCATCCCCAATGGAAGGAGAACACACTCCAACCATCATCCAATTGATTCGATCAACGATCTCGCCATAATTCAATTCAAAGATTCACATTTATATTCTCCATATTCTAAAAATTTTTGACATATATATATATATATATATATATATATATATATATATATATATATATATATATATATATATATATATATATATATATATATATATATATATATATATATATATATATATATACACACTTTTAAAGATATGGAGCTTTTAACACTTTCCTCTTGATATTAAAATTTAAAAAAATGAAAAAATGAAAAAAATGAAGAGATATTGTGAAAATAATCGGGTATGTACATAAAAGACAGAAATGCGTACATTGCATAATCAAATTACGAGAAAGAAAATAAGATTATATGTCCTAAGACGATCTCCAAACTTTTAAAGAACCACTTCACGAGAATAGCTCTGCAATCAAGTGACATCAATCTCCAGCGAGTGATTGGCACTCCAAAGAATTATTAATTTTGTCAATCTTTTTCAGGCTCAAGTTATACTCATATTATGTATTGTCTATTGTGTATCTAGACTATCCTACTATCGCTATTTTATCAGGTAGTAGCTGGCTATCTAATAGCTAACTATTCAATGTGAGTGTAATTTCACTATACACATTTGTAACTTATTTACAACATAATAATAATTTTGAATTGCACTTTTAAGATCACTAAAAGGCATTAGTGAAACTGATAGGGATCTCTTATCGAAAACTAATTATCAATTAATAAATTCATAATTGGTACTTTTAATTTAGTAGTAAAATTTCTATCTGACCAACTACTCATAAAACCACTTCTGTGATATTAAATAATTATGTCAAATATTATTTACATTTATTTCCATCCGACATTTAGCTACTTTTCCTTTAGGCTTTAACTGAATAAAAGGGAAACACCTATTTACTTAACGCGTGCTTCGTCCGTGCATGATACACCTGGTTCTTGGCTAAATAAATAGCACTCATACTGTCATAGTTGATCTTCAGTAGATCATGATCAATCCCCAAGTCATCAAGCAACCCTTGAAGCCAAATTGCCTCCTTCATAGCCTCCGTCATGGCCATATACTTGGCCTCCGTGGTAGACAATGCAACGGTAGACTGTAGAATAGAGTGCCAACTAACCGGTGCTTGAGATAATGTAAAGACATACCCCGTTGTAGACCGGCGTTTGTCAAGATCACTAGCATAATCGGAATCAACATACCCGATACAATCCTGCTTCCCTGTGGAATCCTTCTCGAATACTAGACCAACATCTATGGTACCTTTAATGTACCGCAGAATCCACTTCACTGCCTCCCAATGACCCAGTCCCGGATCATACATATACCTGATCTGGTCGTGTACACACCATAACATATATAAGACTACCAACTGCCCTAGCATATGGGACGTGAGTCATGTACTCACGTTCTTCAACAGTCTTTGGAGACATAATAGCAGATAACTTGAAATGAGGAGCCAGTGGTGTACTCACAGATTTCGTATCCTTGCTGATGTTGAACCTCTGAAGTACCATTTGCAAATACCCCTTCTGTGTCAAGCTCACTTTGCCACCCCTTCGGTCTCGTGTAATTTCATGCCTAGCACCTTCTTTGCTTCACCAAGATCCTTCATCTCAAACTCAGAAGATAAGTCCTTTTTCAGTGTATCAATTGCAGATCAAGACTTTGAAGTAATAAGCATATCATCTACATACAATAGTAAATAGATATACTCTTCTGTCGGTAGCTTATTGTAATACACACATGGGTCATAGTGGCTACGTGTGTGCCTCTTTCCTCTGATGAAGCTGTCGAACCGCTTGTACCACTGTCTAGGAGACTATTTTAACCCATACAATGACTTCTTCAGCTTCCACACCATATCTTCTTTCCTTGCAGTCTTGAGCCCTGTCGGCTGAGACATGTAGATCTCTTTATCCAGATCGCCATGGAGAAAGGCGGTCTTTACATTGAGTTGATCAAGGTCCAACTCGTACTGTGCCACCAGAGCCAATAAGATGTGAATTGACGAATGCTTTACAACAGGAGAAAATACCTCATTGTAATCAATTCCGTTTCTTTGTGCATAGCCTTTTGCTACCAATCTGGCCTTATAGCGTACCATGTCTTCTTTAAGAGAACCCTGCTTCTTTGCGTACAGCCACTTATAGCCTATCGCCTTCTTTCCTTTGGGCAACCTTGTGAGTTCCCAAGTGTCGTTCTTGTAAAGAGACTTCATCTCTTCTTCCATGGCAGCTTTCCACATTTTTGACTCTGAACTGATTTCAACTTCTCTGTAGGTGGACGGGATAGCCTCCTCAACGACCGGAAGTGCATAAGCAACAACCATATTTGTAGTGAGCCAACCTGGTTTTCCGTGTGTTTCTCTTTAGTCTTATAACTGCAGTAGAATCAGGAACATCACCCATGATCTATTCTTGATCCTCTTCATCATCAACATCTATCTCATTTGCTTAATTATTACCTTGTGTCACCCTAGATATGATCCTCAAAGATGCTGAACTGTCTAGAGATAGTGGATTAGCATCATTCTCCACCTGCTGCGATACATCTTTGTGTTGGCCCAAGGTTACAATCACCCTTGTTTAGTGTGTTTTGATGATTACAAAACATATTAGTTATTTGTACTAATATTGTTTATTGTGTTGGCCCAAAGGCTTTCCACTCTAGTTTTGATGATGATTAACTCATGTAGTTATATGTACTAATAATCTTGTGATTTTAGTTTCAGATCCTTAATCAAGATATTAGTTGGTGTTTGGCTTCAACAAGATAATTTGGAAGCTTGCACATGTTGATTCAAGAGCCCGCACATCAAAGATCATACATTGCACTTGCTCGGTGAATCAAGTTTTTGGATCGAGTCAACTTGGAGATTGCGCTCTACAAGAAGACTTAGGTATCCATAGTTTTTAGTTTGGGTTTAGATCTTAATTGTAAAGATTAGTATAGTATGATAAGCTCAAGTTCACAACACACATGTTTCACGTTTTGAATATTGGTTTTAAGTTTTTTGTTTAACCGATCTTGGTTTTCATGAATAGATTCTATATCAAAACAAGTTTACATGGTTTAGTGTATATATGATTTGTTCTATATACATGCATGCTTCTATTGATTAAACAAACTTAGTTTGATAGTCTACTTCATGAGTTTTATGTTTTGGTATTTATAACAAAACATATTTTTGGACTTAATGACAAAAATCATGATATATATATGTTTCTTGTATATTGAATTTCTATTCATATACAATATGCTTCAAAGTGTTTAAATATCATAATTTTGTATCATGGATGAGTTTTAGACAATGTGTATTTTCTATTCAAAATACAAGGTTTTAGAAAATACGGTTTTTGGTTTTTGGCAAAATTTCTATGACACAAAAATAGTCAAATATGTTTAAAATTTGTGTTAAGATTTTTAACACAAGTTTGTATTTCAATATAAAATGATAAAACTATTTTTGTGGAATTTTAGAGATTTTGTGGGATTTATTGGAATATTTTTACCACTGTTTTTCTGACCCATTTATAGGCTGACAGGCCTGGTCGGTCGACCGAAGCGGTCGACCGCACCAAGGGCCGGTCGACCGGTTTGGTCGACCGACGTGCACAGACCTGTGCACGTCTGCAGCCCAATGGGCCGGTCGACCGAAGCGGTCGACCGACGGAGAGCTGTTTGCTCTCAGGAATTTTCGGTCGACCGACCGGTCGACCGGCAGCTGTAACGTTCGAAAATTCGAACGTTGGGCGGTCGACCGGGCCGGTCGACCGGCAGGCTATTTCTGGCATAAATTCTGTAAACGGCTAGTTTTCTAAATTGCCTATAAATACCCCATTTGCAAGAGTTTTTCTCTAAGAATTTTTATGCGAATTTTTCCATTCTCTCAGGTGTTTTTACAGCAATCAAAATAGGTTTTTGGATTCAAATTGAACAATCTTTTTGGTGTTTTCATTAGGGTTTGAAAAATCAAAGAAAAGGGTTTTTGGGAAAAGCTTTTGAATTGAACTTCTCCATCTTGATTTGATTTATTTCCCAAAGATTTTCTTTGAGTTGCTGGTTTCAAATTCCTTGGTTTTCTCCACACTTGAGCTAAAATCTACTATCTTGTCTATAGGATTTTTGTGGGAGAAAAGGAGATTGTTTGTGGTTGTTGCTTTAAACCACCAAGTAGCAAGAGATTGTTTTGTGGTAGTTGTTGGAAACCACTCAGTTGTAAACCTTACCTTTGTGTGGCTTTTGGGAGTTGTGTACTCTGGTGATTGTAACTGTCTGTGTGATAGTGAAGCTAGAATCCATCTGGGGATGGCGGGATGTAGAGCTGGGTGCTCGAACCTCGAGAACATATCTTGGTGTTTGCGTTTGATCGATTGGCTCTCACTATCTCTATCTCTATTTACTTTGTGCCTTGCATTACTATTCATATTGTTCATCATATTTGCTTGGCTTGGTTGTGTGTGCATCACTAGTTGATCACTCTTGAGTGCTCATTGCATTTAGATTTTTAAATTCCGCATTTAGTTCATAGATTAGCATTGTCACCTATTCACCCCCCCCCTCTAGGTGACTTTTCAATTGGTATCAGAGCTAGTGCTCCTGATATTTAGGTTTAACCACCTAGGAGTGATCTTGGTTTGCTAATCTTCATTTGCATCATCATTTGCACTCATCTAGTTTGCACTCATGGATAGCCCTCCTATGTTTGACCATTTTAGACTTGATTGTTGGAAGGTTGACATGATTAGACATATAAAAAGCCTAGGACATTTAGCTTATCAAGCCATCACTATAGAAACCCTCCCAAATAGTAGCAAGCATAAGAAGGCCAATGCACTTGCACTTAGGACACTTAGAGCATCCCTTAATGAACATCTTTTACATATTTTTGATCGCTATGATTCGGCTTTTGCAGTTTGGAGCATATTGACGTCTCCCGAGCTACCCTTGATTATCAACAAGATGAGGAGATCTAAGAGAGAAAGTCCGAAGAGCATTGCTTCATGGTCCAAGGGAAGAACTCCTTGAGGTACACTCGGATTCCCCTCTTGATGATTGCTCTAGTTCATATTGCCATGGTTGTTTTGAAGTTCAAAATTTAAATGTTGAACTTGCTTCTAAACTTGAAAATTTTATGGAAAACATGAGAATTTGAAAAAGAAACATTTTGATTTAAAAGAAGAAATGAAGGATTTATGTTCCACTTTTGAAACGGTTTTGCAAGAGAAAGAAGAGATTATTAGTGAACGTGACACACTTGAATCTCAACTTGAAATTGCTTTAAAAGAAATCGAAGTTTTGAAAAACAAAAATGATTGTGATGATGTTGTAGAACACAATGAAGTTTTGTCTTCTAGATTGGATCTTGTTTTTAAAGAAAATCTTACTTTGAAAAATAAAATTGATTCAATTACAAAAGAATTGGATTTGGTTTTGATTAAAAATAAATCTTTACAAAATGAGATTGATATTCATGTTTGTCATGCTAGTGTAGCTTCTTGTTCTAGTACACCTATTGCATGCTCCACTTTATCTTCTAGCATAGAAAATGATATTATTGTTTTGAAGAAAAGTGTTGATAGTTTGGGCTCCACTTTGAGCCATTGTGCCATGAATCACACACGATTGGAAACCTTGGTTCGCAAGAAACAAGTTCCAACCTTGCATGCACACTCATCTAGGCATACCCATGCTTTTCATGATCATCACCATCATATGTATGCTCACGTGTACACATGTACACATTGTGGTCGAAAAGGCCACCTTGCTAGATTTTGTTATGATCGTATTTATCATGAAAATTTAGCAACTAATTTTGTTTGGGGTAGAAAAGATACTAACCCCCGTGGACCCACTAGTAAATGGGTACCAAAAACCACCTCTTTGACTTTTGATGTAGGTGGGAGCTCTCGCGTCACGTGAGGGTATTGGTGCCTTGAGGTGGATGCATTCTAAGCTAAAAGGAGAAAACATTTGGATGCTTCACTCTCAAGGAGTTTAGGTGGGAGGACCACCAGGTGCTTTGGAGACATGGAGAGTTGCCCCTTCGGTTTTGGTAACAATTCCTTACTCCATTTAATGTTTACATGCTTTTTATGTTCATCCTTTTATAGCATGTTGTGTTTTGCTTCATTATGCTTGTGCCATGTTCATTAGATTAAGGTTGTACATGTTTAGCTACTTGAGCACCTATGTTTCATATGGATCTATATTTAGTGTTCACTTCTTGTTTAAGCTAACATGTATGCCCTAGATCTAATGCACATGCATATGCATAATGATCATATGATGTTCATGATTCCATGATTTTTGTTTAGATGATTATATGGATGTTTGTGATATATCTTGTGTGCATTTCATCATTGCACTTTATTCATTCTTTGTTCGATCTATTCTCATACAACAAGGTGCATTGCGCACCTCTAACCCATTCAAGGGGAATCAGGAGGAAGGAGTTCAGAACCCTTCACGGGGTATACGGCTCTTAGTCTTGTTTTGAGAGATCTTTACATCATACATCCATCTTAGTTTTAAAAAGTCATTAATACTTCATATTTTTGATTAATATGATCATATTGATTTTTGACCCATTTTATGCCTCATGATTTGATTACTTGCTTGAATGTTAGTTTTCATTAAGACTAGGATTTATACTTGTACAACTAGTGAGCTACAAATAGACCTTTATATATTTGTGCTTGAACGCTCATTTGTAGTCATTTGATGTACTAGTATAGTCTAGTTTTGATGATTCATGCATTTGACTTGTATTCCTCATTTTTAATGTGTTTCTATGATCTTGTGGTTGACTTCATGTATATGTCTATCTTGTCCAAATTATCATTTATACATGTACACCCTTGAGCCACGTGCCTTCATGCATACTATTTTGTGGACTCTTTTTGTTTGGGATATGTATGTATACTTTAGTTTGTACATGACATACATATGCCTTGAAGTTTAAGATCATTTGGATAAATTTCATGTTTCTATGTGATTTCCCATTTATGATGAAAATCTTGTTTTTCAATTAATATCATGGACTTCAATAAGTGATTTTTTTTTTTTCAAATTTTCAATTGGTGATTTCACATCCTAGATGAACTTTCATGGATTTCATGATTCATTTATGTTTCATATCTTGATGATTTCCATATTGAGCCTAATTGTCAATTTTCATGATGATATGTTTCTCACAACACTTGTACACTCACCCTATTTAATGTTTTCTCATGATTTAGTTTTCATGAGTACAATTTGTGCTATCTAGATTTTGAGTGTTTTAGTGCCATGTGATTTACATGTGTTTCATGAAAAATATTTTTGTTATTCCTTACTTGAAGGATTTCGTACTAGTTAACAAATTTTCCATTTAACTAGTTGCGATATTCCTTTCCTTGGTAGTGATTTTCAAACGAACTATAATTTCAAATCTATTTTGAAAACCCCTACCATCTATGGGCGGTTGGATGGGAGATCATGTTCTTGAATGCTTTATAATGAAAATCCTTTTTATCTTGAACCATGATTGGGTGGTAGTTGATATGAGATATACACTTGATCTTATTGTTGTTTCAATTGGTATCATTGAACTCTTTCAATTGGTATCAATATGACATCTTTTTGTATACTCATATATGTTTGTATTTTATATATGTATGCTTACACTTCATATAGTATCAATTTCAATTGTATCTATTTCTTACATACATATATAGATGATTTATTTGTGATTCAAGATATCACAAATTTTGTTTTTGCATAGCTTGATTTTAAATGACTATATTGTTTCAATTGATGAAGTTTTTCAATTGGTATCCTAATACAAGCTTATGCATAAGTTTCTTTGGTATTTCATAAAGGGGAGAAAATTCGTATTTTGTATTTCAATTAGTACTTGTTTTGCTTTCCACTCCCTAACTTTATGATGAAAAATGATTGGAAAATTTACATTGTTGTGTAATTGGTATCAAGAAGCCATTTGTGTTAAAAATTTCTTCAATTGGTATCTAGAGGCTATTTGTTTACTTAAATTTGTATCAATTTGTCTTATAGTTTACATTGCATGTTTTCATTTTGATAATAAAATGATTATTCTTGCTTCAATGCCTTGTATAATGTTGGTATTGGCATTCCTCAATTTATTGATAATTTCAATTGGTATTTAATTGGATATCAAGAGTTTAGTTTATTATTTCAATTGATATCAAGAGCTTGTTTGGTATATCTAAAGTTTTAGCTATGTTTGATTTGTTTTTGGTATCAAGAGATTTAGCAATTTGTTTTTGGTTTGTTTTACCCCTTTGTTGATGAGTGACAAAAAGGGGGAGAGGAATTTGTAGTTTATATGCATGGTTGATTTATGCATATGTTTTTTGTTTTGTTTTAGTTTTGTTTTAGTATTGTTTTATTGTTTTATTATGTGTTTGAGAACATTCATTGCATATCTTATATGTTTTATTGTTATGCATGAGTTAACATTCATTGCATATCTTATATGTTTTATTGTTATGCATGAGTTAAGGGGGAGCTTCTTTGAAGCTTTACTTTAATCCATGCATATATAACTCCATGAGTTTTGTCATCATCAAAAGGGGGAGATTGTTGGCCCAAAGGCTTTCCACTCTAGTTTTGATGATGATTAACTCATGTAGTTATATGTACTAATAATCTTGTGATTTTAGTTTCAGATCCTTAATCAAGATATTAGTTGGTGTTTGGCTTCAACAAGATAATTTGGAAGCTTGCACATGTTGATTCAAGAGCCCGCACATCAAAGATCATACATTGCACTTGCTCGGTGAATCAAGTTTTTGGATCGAGTCAACTTGGAGATTGCGCTCTACAAGAAGACTTAGGTATCCATAGTTTTTAGTTTGGGTTTAGATCTTAATTGTAAAGATTAGTATAGTATGATAAGCTCAAGTTCACAACACACATGTTTCACGTTTTGAATATTGGTTTTAAGTTTTTTGTTTAACCGATCTTGGTTTTCATGAATAGATTCTATATCAAAACAAGTTTACATGGTTTAGTGTATATATGATTTGTTCTATATACATGCATGCTTCTATTGATTAAACAAACTTAGTTTGATAGTCTACTTCATGAGTTTATGTTTTGGTATTTATAACAAAACATATTTTTGGACTTAATGACAAAAATCATGATATATATATATGTTTCTTGTATATTGAATTTCTATTCATATACAATATGCTTCAAAGTGTTTAAATATCATAATTTTGTATCATGGATGAGTTTTAGACAATGTGTATTTTCTATTCAAAATACAAGGTTTTAGAAAATACGGTTTTTGGTTTTTGGCAAAATTTCTATGACACAAAAATAGTCAAATATGTTTGAAATTTGTGTTAGGATTTTTAACACAAGTTTGTATTTCAATATAAAATGATAAAACTATTTTTGTGGAATTTTAGAGATTTTGTGGGATTTATTGGAATATTTTTACCACTGTTTTTCTGACCCATTTATAGGCTGACAGGCCTGGTCGGTCGACCGAAGCGGTCGACCGCACCAAGGCCGGTCGACCTGTTCGGTCGACCGACGTGCACAGACCTGTGCACGTCTGCAGCCCAATGGGCCGGTCGACCGAAGCGGTCGACCGACGGAGAGCTGTTTGCTCTCAGGAATTTTCGGTCGACCGGACCGGTCGACCGGCAGCTGTAACGTTCGAAAATTCGAACGTTGGGCGGTCGACCGGGCCGGTCGACCGGCAGGCTATTTCTGGCATAAATTCTGTAAACGGCTAGTTTTCTAAATTGCCTATAAATACCCCATTTGCAAGAGTTTTTCTCTAAGAATTTTTATGCGAATTTTTCCATTCTCTCAGGTGTTTTTACAGCAATCAAAATAGGTTTTTGGATTCAAATTGAACAATCTTTTTGTGTTTTCATTAGGGTTTGAAAAATCAAAAAAAAGGGTTTTTGGGAAAAGCTTTTGAATTGAACTTCTCCATCTTGATTTGATTTATTTCCCAAAGATTTTCTTTGAGTTGCTGGTTTCAAATTCCTTGGTTTTCTCCACACTTGAGCTAAAATCTACTATCTTGTCTATAGGATTTTTGTGGGAGAAAAGGAGATTGTTTGTGGTTGTTGCTTTAAACCACCAAGTAGCAAGAGATTGTTTTGTGGTAGTTGTTGGAAACCACTCAGTTGTAAACCTTACCTTTGTGTGGCTTTTGGGAGTTGTGTACTCCGGTGATTGTAACTGTCTGTGTGATAGTGAAGCTAGAATCCATCTGGGGATGGCGGGGATGTAGAGCTGGGTGCTCGAACCTCGAGAACATATCTTGGTGTTTGCGTTTGATCGATTGGCTCTCACTATCTCTATCTCTATTTACTTTGTGCCTTGCATTACTATTCATATTGTTCATCATATTTGCTTGGCTTGGTTGTGTGTGCATCACTAGTTGATCACTCTTGAGTGCTCATTGCATTTAGATTTTTAAATTCCGCATTTAGTTCATAGATTAGCATTGTCACCTATTCACCCCCCCCCTCTAGGTGACTTTTCATATTGGTTAAGTGTGTTTCAGGGATCTAACTCATCTAGAAGGTTTATTCCCTATTAGCAAATGTTTTGGACTCAAGTCAACTCAAATTGGGCTCAAGGATCAAGTGTTGAAGACCTTATGGTGAAAAGCCCTCTTGAAGCACTTGTAGTACCTAGAACAAATGTAAGAATAGAATGTTAAAGTTTGAGTGTTGGATATTGGCTCTAGGATACACACACACAATTTGGTTTTGTTAAAATGTGAGTCTTGTATTTAAGTTTTCATGTTTTAAATTTGGTTTCATGCCTTAGTAGATATTTACATGACCCTAAGTTTTACAAAATAAATATCATGTTTAGATCATGTTTATATACTCCTACTAGCATGTTACTTAAGTTTGTTCAAACCCAAAACTATTTTACAAAATTTTTCTAAGTCAAAAAAAAAACTGTTTTTCCTGTTTCAGGCTGACCGGCCGACCGGCCCGGTCGACCGGCGCCAGTGCCAGGACGTGCACATTTGTGCACGTCTGTCGGTCGACCGCCCCGGTCGACCGACTGTGAGCAGTTGCTCTCGGGTTTTCTGGGTCGACCGGGCTGGTCGACCGCCAGAAGACCCGAGCCAACGGCTCTTTGCCAGCTGAGCTGGCGGTCGACCGGCCCGGTCGACCGCCAAGCCTGCAAAAACCAACGGCTCTTTCCTCTTTTGTGCAAGTCTGAAATCTGTTTTCCAGATTACTTTTTGGCAGACTTTTTCAGAGTTTTCCAGTTCTTTTTCAGAGCAAATAAACTCTAAATAAATTGTTTTAAACCTATTTCTTTCCCTATAAATAGAGGAGAAGACTCTCTTGCAAGATACCAAGAAAAATCCTCAAGTTTTCAAAGTTTTCAAAAGAAAAAAAGGAAAAGTGTTTAAGCTCTCCATTTTCCAATTCTTTCTTGAGCTAGTTTTCAGTTGTGTTCCCTTGCAAAAATCATCTCTACAACTGAGTTTTTCCACTACACTTCATAGAGCCAAAAATCCCTAACTCATTCTATAGTGAAGTTGTAAAAAGAGTGAGAGTGTTGTAAAAGAGTTTGGTGATCTTGTTGTGATCACTCTTGTTCTTGTGATCTTCTTGTTCTTGTGGAGACACCTCTTCGGTAGAGGTTATTGTACTTGGTGGAGCTCGGTGCTCGAGTCTTCGGTAGACCGTTGTAATCATCCTCGGTGGATAGTGGAAACCCTTCACGGAGGTGAAGGCGGGGAGTAGAGCGGTGGCTCGAACCTCGAAATAAATACTTGTGTTTGCGATTGTCTTTTGCTCTTGTTCTCTATTTTGCCTTTAATTTCTATTGCTTTTAATTACTTGCTTGTGATCTTGTTTCTTTCCTTGTGCTATTACTTCAAGCTTGTAATACTTGTGATATCTTGTGTACATCTCATCATCATCATTGCATATTATTCATCCTTTGTTCGATCAATTCTCATACAATAAGGTTGCATTGCGCACCTCTAACCCATTCAAGGGGAATTGGGAGGAAGGAGTTCAGAACCTCTCACAGGGTATTCGGCTCTTAGTCTTGTTTTGAGAGATTGTTGCATCATTCAGCCATCTTAGTTTTAAAAAGTTTGTTAGATTAGCAATAACACCTATTCACCCCCCTCTAGGTGTTTTTCAATTGGTATCAGAGCTTGGACTCTAGGATTTGGCTTAACAACCTTAGAGAGATCCTAATTTTGCTAATCATTTCATTCATACTCACTTAGTAAAGATGGCCGATGGAATTAAAATCCCACCTAAGTTTGATGGACTTAACTTTCCCATATGGAAGGTTAAGATGACCGTTTTCTTGCAATCTCTAGGAAGTCGAGTTGCAAAGGTCGTGACCAAACCCTTTAGTGCACCCCCCGGTGATGAATCTACTTGGTCCGAAATAGAGACCAAAGAATTTGATGCCAATGCTAGGGCTCACTATGCACTTCTTCAAGCCCTTAATGATGATGACATAGCTAGAGTTATTCATTGCAAGTCCGCATATGAAATTTGGACACATTTGCTAATTACACATGAAGGGACCTCACAAGTGAAGAGGGCTAAGATTGACCTTCTTCGGTCCCAATATGAGAATTTTTGCATGCAAGAAAATGAAACCATAGATGATATGGTTACAAGATTTACAAAGAT
Organism: Agave tequilana; assembly: GCA_038442645.1. Classification (NCBI taxonomy): domain Eukaryota; kingdom Viridiplantae; phylum Streptophyta; class Magnoliopsida; order Asparagales; family Asparagaceae; genus Agave; species Agave tequilana. The sequence goes on from JAVJIF010019190.1 coordinate 23,001, forward strand.
CACTAATGGACTTTCTTCTCTAGGTGATGCTATCGACAACGATCAAAGAGTTAGAAAGATCATCCGGGCTCTTCCTCCTTCATGGGAAGTAAAAGCAACCACCTTGAAGGAACTCAATGACAAGGAGGAGATGGAGCTAATTGGTCTCATTGGGAACCTCAAAACCCATTAGATGGAGAGGAAAGTGAGGGAGGACATGGCTCCTTCCAAGAAGAAGACAATAGCCTTCAAAAGTCAATCCACACACTCCGACGAAGACGATGAAGAAGAAGATGACGAAGAGCTCTCACTTCTTGTGAAGAACGTCCGGAGGATGTACAACAAGGCTAAATTTCAAGGAAGAAAGAGATGGCAAGGAGGCAAAGAAGAAAGAAAGATCATTTGCTTCAATTGCCAAAGGCTGGGACACATAGTGGCGGAGTGTCCGGATAAAGTGAAGCCCTCCACCTCAAAGAAGCCTCACAAGAAGAAGGCAATGAAAGCTACATGGGATTCCGAGAGCGAATCCGAGGAGGAGATTGATACCGCCAACATGTGCTTCATGGCTAATGAAAGCACAAGCAAGGTAACCCCTTTCACTTCTCTTAATAATGAACTTTCCATGGATGAATTAGGAGAAGCTTTTGTAGAACTTTCACATAACTATGACTCTCTTAAGAAAAAGTATCTACAAATGAAAAAGGAAAATGAATCTCTTAATCATCAAGTCTTTACTATTTCTAAAGAAAAGGATGAATTACTTTCCACTCTTATTTCCACTCAAAAAGATTTTGACAAGTATAAGATTTCTTGGAAAGGCAAGTCTCCACAAATTGATTCTAATGAGATTACCATGCTTAAAGAAAGAATAGACTCATTGGGAATTGTTTTAAAAAATTGTGAGTTTGATAAGAAGAAGCTAGAGGCCATATTTCCTAAGAAACAAGCCCCTAAGAAAAATGTTCACCATGCTCCTGCTCATGTTCATACCACACAACCTTTACATCGTGGCAAACCCCCAAAGCATGCTCACACTTCACACACACATCATGCATTCATGTATGGAAGAGTGTTCTCATGTTCATATTGTGGGCAGAAAGGACACTTAGCCAATTTTTGCTATGATAGACTAAGTGCATCTTATCATAATGTTTGGGTTCGAAACACTAACTTTCATGGACCCAAGAAAGTTTGGGTACCAAAGTCAACAATTTTGTTAAATGATATAGGTACCTTCCAAAGCCCAACGACGTAGAGGATTGTGGTATCTTGATAGTGGTTGCTCAAGGCACATGACTTGGGACATCAACAACTTTGCAACCCTATCAAGATACCATGAAAGTGGCACCGTCACCTTCGGAGATGATGCCAAGGGTAAAATCATCGGTATTGGTAATGTAAAACTCGGCACATCCCCTTTAATTGAGAATGTAGTTTTAGTTGATGGCCTCAAGCATAACCTCTTGAGTGTTAGTCAACTTTGTGATAAAGGTTTTGATATTGTTTTTGATCATATAGCTTGTAAAGTAATTGATAGAATTTCTAATACTTGTGTGTTTTTCAGTTTTCGTGAAAGTAATGTTTATATGATAGATATGTCTAATATGTCTTGTAATATTACTTGTTTAAAAGCCCTCGATGATGACTCTTGGTTGTGGCATAGAAGATTAGGGCACATTTCATTTGATCATATATCTAGGTTAAACACAAAGGAAATGGTGAAAGGTATTCCTTGTTTGAATTTTGAAAAGGACCGAGTTTGTGACGCATGTCAATTTGGGAAACAAACTAAGTCTTCTTTCAAGTCAATTAAGGATATCATGACATCACGTCCTTTGGAGTTAATCCATATGGATCTATTTGGCCCTACACAAATCAAAAGTCTAAGTGGGAATAGATTTGCACTTGTTTTGGTTGATGACTTTTCACGGTTTACTTGGGTTTTCTTTCTTGAACACAAAAATCAAGCATTTTCATATTTTTAAACTTTTAAGAAAAGAGTTGAAAAAGAAAAAGATGTTTCAATTTTAAGGATAAGAAGTGATAGAGGAGGTGAGTTCATTAACCTACCCTTTACCATTTTTTGTGAAGAACATGGAATTAAGCATGAACTTTCTTGTCCTAGAACTCCACAACAAAATGGAGTAGTTGAACGGAAAAATCGAACTTTACAAGAGATGGCTAGGACAATGCTAAGTGAATCTGGTCTACCACATTATTTGTGGGCCGAGGCCGTAAATACATCATGCTATATATCAAATCGTGTTTTCTTGTGTAAAAATACTTCAAAGACTTCTTTTGAAATGTACTTTTCTAGAAAACCAAATGTTTCATATTTCAAAGTTTCTGGATGCAAATGTTTTGTTTTAAATACAAAAGATAATTTAGGAAAATTTGATGCTAAAGCTTATGAGGCAATTTTTGTTGGTTATTCTAATACAAGTAAGGCTTATAGAATCTTCAATAAATCATCTTTGACTATTGAGGAATCTATACATGTTAAGTTTGAAGAATCTAACTTGTTTGTTAAGAATGTTGTAGAAATAGATGCTTTAGATGAAGGCTTGGAGAAAGTGACCTTGGAGGATACTACTACTATGGGAGACAAGCTAAAGGATGATGAAGAAAGTGAAGCTAAGGTAGAAGAGGCTCAAGGAAATGAAAATCAAACAAATGAAGTGGAGCCGACTCAACAACTTCCAAAGGGTTGGAGATACAATCCTCATCATCCCAAGGACCTCGTCATAGGTGAAGTATCAAAGGGGTAACCAGTCGCTCTAAACTTCATGATTATTGTGATCATTATGCATTCATTTCTCACGTTGAACCCAAGAACGTCCTCGAAGCCGAGGCCGATTCATATTGGTTGCTAGCTATGCAAGAGGAACTCAATCAATTTGAGCGCAACAAAGTTTGGCACCTTGTTCCTAGGCCCCACGATAGACCAACAATTGGTACTAAGTGGATCTTTAAGAACAAGTTGGATGAATCGGGTAACGTTATTAGGAATAAAGCTAGGTTAGTTGCCCAAGGTTACACTCAAATCGAAGGAATCGATTTTGAAGAAACCTTTGCACCCGTAGCACGGCTTGAAGCCATACGGATGACACTAGCATTTGCCTCATATAAAAATTTTAAATTGTTTCAAATGGATGTTAAAAGTGCTTTTCTAAATGGTTTTATTGAAGAGGAGGTGTTTGTTGAACAACTCCCGGGTTTGTTGATCCTACACATCCGGATTTTGTGTTTAAATTAGATAAAGCTCTTTATGGTTTAAAACAAGCCCCTAGGGCTTGGTATGAAAGACTTTCTTCATTTTTAATTTCAAATGGTTTTAAGAAAGGTAAAATTGACACAACTTTGTTTACAAAACATGTAGAAAAAGATATTCTTATTGTGCAAATTTATGTTGATGACATTATTTTTGGTTCTACTAATGAATCTCTTTGCCAAGCTTTTGAATCATGCATGAAGGATGAATTTGAAATGTCTATGATGGGGGAGCTCAACTATTTCCTTGGACTCCAAATCAAGCAAAGGAAGGATGCGATCTTCATCAACCAAGCCAAGTACACAAAGGAATTAATCAAAAGGTTCGGGCTTGAAGGATCTAAAGTAAGCAAAACTCCCATGGCAACAACTACCAAGCTTGACAAGGATTAACGAGGTAAAAGTGTAGACATTAAGCTTTATCGTAGCATGATAGGTAGTTTATTGTAATTGACGGCTAGTAGGCCGGATATCATGTTTTCCGTTTGTCTTTGTGCCCGTTTTCAATCATGTCCTAAGGAGTCTCATTTAGTAGCGGTAAAACGCATTATTAAATACCTTAAGGGCACTATTGAAATGGGTTTGTGGTATCCGAAAACCGGACTATTTGATATGAAGAGTTTTTCGGATGCCGACTATGCGGGTTGTAGGGTAGATAGGAAGAGCACAAGTGGAACATGTCAATTCCTAGGTAATTGTCTTGTATCTTGGTCTTCCAAAAGCAAAATTCTGTAGCCCTTTCAACCGCCGAGGCGGAGTATGTTGCGGCCGGAGCTTGTTGTGCACAAGTTCTTTGGATGAAACATACTCTCCTTGACTATGATTTACACTTTGATCATGTTAAAATATTTTGTGATAATACTAGTACTATTCACATGACAAAGAATGCAAATCAACATAGTAAAACCAAACACATTGACATTAGGTATCACTTTCTTAGAGATCATTATGAGAAAGGTGATATTGATATTGATTATGTTTCTACCGATTTTCAACTTGCCGATATCTTTACTAAACCTCTAGATTATGCTAGATTTTCATTTATTTGTGGTGAGTTGAATGTTTGCATTATGGATTCTTAAAGATAATTTTTTTTTTAAAAATGTTTTGTTTGCTTTGTTTATCCCTTTTTGATGTATGACAAAAAGGGGGAGAAAAATATGAGTTTGTTTGTTGTTTTGTTTATTTATTTTGTTTGTTTATTGTGTATATTTTGATGAATTTGAGATGCATTTGAGTTTTTGACAAAACTATGTGTTTTCAATGCCTTATGTATTTAGCTCTTCATTGACATTTTTGATACATAGCATTATTTAAGGGGGAGCTTTCCAAAGCTCTTCTTCCATTTTTGTTTAAATAACCTATATGTTTTGTCATCATCAAAAAGGGGGAGATTGTTGGCCCAAGGTTACAATCACCCTTGTTTAGTGTGTTTTGATGATTACAAAACATATTAGTTATTTGTACTAATATTGTTTATTGGTTAAGTATGTTTCAGGGATCTAACTCATCTAGAAGGTTTATTCCCTATTAGCAAATGTTTTGGACTCAAGTCAACTCAAATTGGGCTCAAGGATCAAGTGTTGAAGACCTTATGGTGAAAAGCCCTCTTGAAGCACTTGTAGTACCTAGAACAAATGTAAGAATAGAATGTTAAAGTTTGAGTGTTTGATATTGGCTCTAGGATACACACACACAATTTGGTTTTGTTAAAATGTGAGTCTTGTATTTAACTTTTCATGTTTTAAATTTGGTTTCATGCCTTAGTAGATATTTACATGACCCTAAGTTTTACAAAATAAATATCATATTTAGATCATGTTTATATACTCCTACTAGCATGTTACTTAAGTTTGTTCAAACCCAAAACTATTTTACAAAATTTTTCTAAGTCAAAAAAAAAAATACTGTTTTTCCTGTTTCAGGCTGACCGGCCGATCGGCCCGGTCGACCGGCGCCAGTGCCAGGACGTGCACATTTGTGCACGTCTGTCGGTCGACCGCCCCGGTCGACCGCCCCGGTCGACCGACTGTGAGCAGTTGCTCTCGGGTTTTCTGGGTCGACCGGGCCGGTCGACAGCCAGAAGACCCGAGCCAACGGCTCTTTGCCAGCTGAGCTGGCGGTCGACCGGCCCGGTCGACCGCCAAGCCTGCAAAAGCCAACCGCTCTTTCCTCTTTTGTGCAAATCTGAAATCTGTTTTCCAGATTACTTTTTGGCAGACTTTTTCAGGGTTTTTTAGTTCTTTTTCAGAGCAAATAAACTCTAAATAAATTGTTTTAAACCTATTTCTCTCCCTATAAATAGAGGAGAAGACTCTCTTGCAAGATACCAAGAAAAATCCTCAAGTTTTCAAAAGAAAAAAAGGAAAAGTGTTTAAGCTCTCCATTTTCCAATTCTTTCTTGAGCTAGTTTTCAGTTGTGTTCCCTTGCAAAAATCATCTCTACAACTGAGTTTTTCTCACTACACTTCATAGAGCCAAAAATCCCTAACTCATTCTATAGTGAAGTTGTAAAAAGAGTGAGAGTGTTGTAAAAGAGTTTGGTGATCTTGTTGTGATCTCTCTTGTTCTTGTGATCTTCTTGTTCTTGTGGAGACACCTCTTCGGTAGAGGTTATTGTACTTGGTGGAGCTCGGTGCTCGGGTCTTCGGTAGACCGTTGTAATCGTCCTCGGTGGATAGTGGAAACCCTTCACGGAGGTGAAGGCGGGGAGTAGAGCGGTGGCTCGAACCTCGAAACAAATACTTGTGTTTGCGATTGTCTTTTGCTCTTGCTCTCTATTTTGCCTTTAATTTCTATTGCTTTTAATTGCTTGCTTGTGATCTTGTTTCTTTCCTTGTGCTATTACTTCAAGCTTGTAATACTTGTGATATCTTGTGTACATCTCATCATCATCATTGCATATTATTCATCCTTTGTTCGATCAATTCTCATACAACAAGGTTGCATTGCGCACTTCTAACCCATTCAAGGGGAATTGGGAGGAAAAAGTTCAGAACCTCTCACGGGGTATTCGGCTCTTAGTCTTGTTTTGAGAGATCGTTGCATCATTCATCCATCTTAGTTTTAAAAAGTTTGTTAGATTAGCAATAACACCTATTCACCCCCCCCCCTCTAGGTGTTTTTCACTTTGGTCTTAATAATCTCCACCTGCTGAGAGATCTTAGGCTTCAACATCGAAGCCTCATCAAATGTGACATCCCTGCTGAAAATAATCTTCCTGTCCGTAGGATTACAGATCTTGAATCCTTTTATTCCCTTCTTGAAACCGACGAACAAGACCTTCTTTACTCTTGGGTCTAACTTATCTTCTTTAACATGATAATAGGCTGGACAACTAAACACCCTTAGCAAATCATAATCAGCAGCAGTTTTTTCCGACCAAACTTCTAGAGGAGTCTTTCCTCCAATTGCAGACGACGGCAACCTGTTGACAAGATAGCAAGCGTATGCCAAAACCTCAGCCCAGAAGTTCTTCGATAAATCGGCATTGGACAACATACAACAGACCTTCTCTAGCAAAGTCCTGTTCATCCTTTCTGCTACCCCGTTCTGCTGCGGTGTTTCCCTCACTGTGAAGTGCCTCTCTGTGCCCTCATCAAGACATAGCTAAAGGAAAGGATCTGACTTATATTCTCCTCCATTATCTGAACGAAGGACCTTGATTTTCATTCTCGTACTTCTCTCCAAATTCTTCTTCCACTTCACAAATAATTCTAGGACTTCCCCTTTGTGCTTCATGGTATATACCTAACAATGCCTAGAATAATCATCAATAAAAGACACAAAGTAGTGGTTACCTCCAATTGATGTAGTCTTGTAGGTCCCCAAACGTCAGTGTGAACATAATTCAGAATCCCCTTGGTGTAATGAGTTGTGCCGAATTTCACCTTGGTCTTCTTTCCGATGACACAATGTTCACAAAATTCCAACTTGCAGGTTCCGGCACCTTTCAATAATCCTTGTCTTGCAGGAGCTTGCAAAGACTTTTCTCCTATGTGTCCCAGCCTCATATGTCATAGCCTGGTTAAGTCTTCATCTGAATCAGTAGAAGCCGTCACTTGCCCTGTAACAGTACTACCCTTCAAGTAGTAAAGATTGTTCCGACGAACGGCCTTCAGTACCACCATCGAGCCTTTGGTCATCTTAAGAACTCCTTCCTTTATTGACACCACAAGACCCAATGTCTCCAAAGCTCAAACAGAGATAAGGTTTCTCTTTAATTGAGGTACATACCTCACTTCCTTCAGTTCTCTTATCATCCCATCGAACATCTTGATCTGGATTGTTCCTACACCTTCCATGATACATGGATGATCATCGCCCATAACGACTGAACATCCCTCCAGCTTCTCAAAGCTAGAAAACTAATCCCTAATCGAGCACACATGGTATGTAGCACCAGTATCCAATATTTACTCATTATCTCCTGAGTAGCCAATGATAGGAGTAGTGACAGAGAACGAGAATACCGACGAGTCCGAGTCTGATCCACTTGCCTGTGGGGTACAGCCTTGAGTACTGACCACATTTGCAAGATTTGCCTCATTCTTAGACTCCTTCTTCTTCCTTTGGCCTTTGGACAATCAACTTTCCAGTGCCCTAATTCTCTACAGAAGGTACATTGGTTCTTCTTCTGATCTCTATAACCTGGCCTGGACTTCGATCTCCCTCGATCATCTTTGACCTTCCTATGTGAACCTCTGCCTCTTACTGCTAATTTCTCTGCCGATGTGCTTGCCTGAGAAGACTGTCTTTCCTTTCTCCTCGTCTCATAATTAACCAAAGCAGACGACACTTCATGATAGTTAAGAGACTGTCTACCATTTATGAAGGTTAAGGTAAAAGTCTCATACTCCTCTGCAGGAAGAGAGTTCAAGAGAATTACCGCTTTTTCTTCTTCATCTACCTCGACATCCACATTAACCAAATCCGTAAGAAGCTTTGTGTAGCGATTCATATGTTCATTTATGGAGCATCCTTTCTTCATCTAAAACCCATACAGCGTACTCTTCAGCTGTAGTCTGGATTCAATACTTTTGGTCAGATACTTTCTTTCTAGGATCTCCCACAATTGTCTCGCAGATGTTTCGTGTAACACAAGGTATTTGATGTCTTGTGTTAGACATGATCTGATTAAGCCACACGCCGATCGGTTCATCTTATCCCACTCTTCTTCAGTGGTTGTGCTTCGCTTCTTCTCCAGACGTAGAGTATCTTCGAGATTTGATGCCGTCAGTGCATCCATCACCTCGCACCTCCACATGCCAAAATTGTTCGTGCCATTGAATTTTATCACATCAATCCGCGGATGTGGATTCATGGTTCTCACAGATGTACTTTCTTCAGCCATCTCTTTGACTAGATCCTCTATGTAATGCAAAAACTAACGGAGTTAGATAAACAAATTTTGATAAAGATCAGATCATTACCTCCTCACGAAACCCTAGATGAGTTTCTGAAATAGATCTACTCCTCAAATTGATTCCTTGAGCACTTCACGCGCTGTTCTGAGATTGACACACGATCCCACGAATAGTCCCAACGCTGACCTGAGATCGACACACGATCTCCACCAATCAGCAACAGATGCCCTCTGAATCACCAGATGATCCCACGACGAACCTGAGATGCTCTGATACCACTTGTTATGCGCAGAAACAATAACCAATTAGAGAAATCCTTAAGCCACAGATACAATATAGAAGTACTACCAATCAGTAAGAACAATTGAACAATGGGAGAAAAAATCAAATACAAGATTTAACGAGGTTCGACCAATTTCGCCTACGTCCTCGGGCAAGGAAGAGAGATTTCTTTATTGATTTGATAATCAATACAAATTGCAAGCATCATATGAAGAGGACTCTGTCTCTCTTATATACCCAAGGAAAACCCTAGGAGAATCAGATTCTGAATTGGACTCGTTTCCAATTCAGAACCCTTTCTGAATTCAGCCCAAACCCGTCTGTCGGTCGACCGGGCGGTCGACTGACCCAAGTTCCCGGTGCCTAACCGAGACTTATGCCCTTTCAGTTGGTCGACCACAAGTGGCTTGTGCATGTTGGTGCACGCCGGTCGACCGGGCGGTCGACCGGTCTTCTGCTGCTTATGCTGTTTGGCTGCTGCTGCTTCTTCTTTGGCTCCTTCTTGTTGACTTCTTCGACTTCCTTTCTCTTCCTACATGCTCGCGTGATCGTGTGTCGATCTCAGAACAACATCAGATTGTTCATTGATCGGATTTGGTGGAGTAGATCGCTCAAAAACTCGTCTAAGGTTTCACTTTGAGGTAAAGTTTTGATCTTTATTTATTTGGATCTATTTTCGTTGGTTTTTCACATTGTGTTTGGCATTTTCTAAAGAAGATATGGCTGAGGTTAATCAGTTCACAGTGAAAACCATGAATATATACCAGTCAAGGATTGATGTGGTGAAGTTTGATTGCACGAACAACTGGAAAGGCAAGAGAGATATCAAAAACTGGTAATTGTCAATTGGAAAAGAATCAACGTACTTACTGTAAAGAGGAAGGACACTGAAAAGTTAATTGTCCAAAGCTCAAGATGAAGAAGTTAAAATCAGAGGCTAATAATGCAAAGACGGATGGTAATGATTATAACTCATCTGGATATTCACTTTCTATCACCCCTACAGTGTGTTATTAAAAGAAATTTTAGTCGATTTTGCATATAAGTACTAACTATCACGTTTGCCCAAGCAGGAGTGGTTCGCTAGTTTTAAAAAGCTAAATGGAGGTTTGGTGTCACTCGGAGATAGACACACATGCCACATTGAAGGGATAAGTACAGTTCAGATTAAGTTGCTTGATGGGATGATAAGAGAGTTAAAGAATATGAGATACATTTCTCAGTTGAAGAACTTAATCTCAGTTGGAGCTTTGAAGGCGCAGGGTCTTAAAGGGACTCTTGGAGAAGGCGTTCTCAAGATATCCAATGCCTCATTGGTAGTTCTGAAGGGCATTCGATAAAACTTGTACTACATGAAAAATAGTGCAGTTACTGAAAATTTAGCTTGTAACGTTACCAGAATTAACTACAGTCACTTAATATTTTAACAACGAGACAGAATATGCAATAATTCATCAAATGATCGTTCAAAATGTCAGTAACATTTCTTTTGGAACTTGCCTCTCTACTGAATATAATAAGCATAATTTAGGGCCTTCAAACGCTCATCTTCAATCTTAATAACATTCACAATGTATATACATGTATCATCCAAGCACACCGACGCATTTAAAAAAATGGATAATCTTATCAATATAAGATAATGTCTTGGCGTTACATGATACCATCTCTAACATAGCAAACCCAACAATAATACATACACCACTAATAAGATAGTTCAAACTCCAACATAGTATGCCCAACAATAATACATATACTACTAATAAGATAGTTCAAACTCCAACATAGCATGCTCAACAAGAATGCATACAACAGTAATAAGATAGTTCTTGAGAATCCATCAAGTTAAACTTAGATAATATTTTCTTACACGCAAAAGGGACAAATTACACTTCATGAGTTTTCATCACATGACATTGCACCATTCTTAAAGTTCATAAACACATGAATATGATTTTCTCCTTCACTTATATACATAAAGTCTCCAAAATGAATAGAAGAGCTAAAATAAAAAGGCACTAGTAAAATGCTGAAGAAAAGTTTAAGATGCCATCGCTCCAACTTCTTTCACACAAATACCACCTCAGCTTACGCCGGTCTCTTATGAAAGTACACTTAGAGAGGGGGTGAATAGATGTATGGCTAATCTAATGACAAATGATGTGGAATTAAAAAAAAACTTAATGCAGTACACTTAGTGTAACCAGAGAGTGTAGCCGAATTCCCGGTGAAGGGCTCTGGACTAACTCCTCTTGATTCCTCTAAATAAGAGTTGAGGTACTATATGAAGCTCTCTTGGTTAACACAAGTATGGCACGTAAACAAACCAAGCATGTATATGATATGAACAATATGAATCAATGCACAATGTAAGAGAGAGAGAGTTAGAGAAAGTGGATCAAATGCAAACACAAAGATATGTTTTGAGGTTCGAGCACACAGCTCTATGTTCCCACCTTCACACAGAAGTATTTCCACTAATTCGTCCACACAGGACTTCCCACATAGGGAACCTCCACTGAGGATTTGGGTAAATACAACCGGGAGTACACAACTCCTCTCTCAACCAAATACAACCTCTCACAAGAGGCAAGACACAAACCCAAACACAATCAACCTCACAAATGAGGGATAGGGCACTTAGCCACACAATCACAATCACCTCACACTTGAGGGATTCCAAACCAATCTCCATAGTCACCTCTCACTAGAGGGATACAAACACTACTTCCACAATCACCTCTTACTAGAGGGATATCAACACTATCACCTCTCACTAGAGGGATATCACAAAGATGGAAGGTTTATAACTTGGTGGTATTAACAACCACAAACCAATTTTTCCCACAAAAATAGATCCTATAAATAGGATAGATAGATAAGCTCAAGTGTGAGAAATCAAGGTGTTGGAAATCAAATCACAAAGAAAAATACTTGGAAAAATAATTAGAATTTGATAGAAATGAAGAACAAAACAAATATCCCAAATCTCTATTTTTCTTTGCTTTTTTCACCCTTGAAAACAAATGAAAGATAAATCTTTTTGGCTTAAAAACTCTTTTGAAAACTTTTATATAAACACTAGAAAGAATGAGAATTTTTACTCTTGGAAAACTTGTTAAAACACCAACTCAAATGGGGGTATTTATAGCCCCATTTCAAATCTGCCCGTTCGTAGCAGGCAAGGGCATTTTTGCCCTTCTGGTCGACCAGGCGGTCGACCGACCAACGGTCAAATTTATGACCGTTGAACCTACTGGTCGACCGCCCCGGTCGACCGGGACTAGATCCAGAGAGCAATGGCTCTCTGGCCGATCGACCGCGCAGTCGACCGAAGTTGGATACAGAGAGCAAAACTCTCTGTCGGTCGACCGGGGCCTTTTCCAGAGAGCAGAGGCTCTCTGGCGGTTGACCGACCCGGTCGATCGGCCCACAAGCCTGGCTGCGTGCATATCCTGTGCACATCGGTCGACCGGACCGGTCGACTGACTACTGCCACGATCGACCGTCCCGGTCGACCGGCTGACAACCAGTCCAGCCATTATAGGACTTAAAAACTTGAGTTTTTATCTTTAATTAAATCCCATAAAAATACATAAATTACACAAAATCAGTTCTTATTAGATCTTTGAAATACAAATATATGTGACAAAAATTCAACACATATTTCAAACAATTTGAACCATTTTTGTGAGATGAAAATTTTGCCTTAAACCAAAAACTGTATTTTTCAAAACTTGGATTTTTGAAATGAAAATTCGTTTTCTCTCAAAACTCATATAAATATAAAAACATGATATTGAAATAACTTTTAAGCATGTTGTATATGGATAAAATCCAATATACAGGAAAGATATTATATCTATGTTTTTGACATGAAATCCAATATTGGTTAAACCGAAAAACCGAAAATCAACAAACTTAAACTTGTGTGTGTATTGTGAACTTTGAGCATATCACACTATCTAATCTTTACAATAAATCTAAACAAAATCATAACTAAACAAACCGAAGCCTTCTTGTCTCCAAGCCGACTCGATCCAAACGTGATCCCCCGAGTTTGACTCCAACCGAGTGCTAGATGTGAATTTGACGCTCGAGCTCTTGAATCACCATGTGAAAGCTCCAAAATACCTTTATTGAAGCTAATCACCTACTAATATCTTGATCAAATATCTGAAACTAAATATCACAAGATTATTAGAAAACTATAACTACATGAGTTAATCATCATCAAAACTAGAGTGAAGGGCCTCTAGGCCAACAATCTCCCCCCTTTTGATGATGACAAAACTCATGGAGTTATATATGCATGGATTAAAGTTAAGCTTCATAGAAGCTCCCCCTTAACTCATGCATAGCAATAAATATAAAGATATTCAATGAATGCTCAACATAAATATGCATAACATGATATTTGATACCAATGAAATAAACATGCTCTTGATACCAAATTTTAAAATAAACATGTTCTTAAAAAATATTGCTCTTAATACCAACAAAAACTCTTGATACCAACAAACAACAAAAGATGCTCTTGATACCAATACCAACGAAAGATGCTTTTTATACCAATGGTAAAAGATAACAAACATGCATATAAACAAACATGCATATATCAAACTCAAAAATATCTCTCCCTCTTTTTGTCAATTCATCAACAAGGCATAAATAATATTTTTCTCCATTTTGCATAAATCAAAACAAAAAAGTATATATGCTATATACATTCATGAAGATGAGAGACGTGAAGTTAACTGTCCCTGCATACATGCATTTATATGAAAAAAGATGACTAAACCCTAACCGCATAAAGCATAATATGCAATGTATAAAAGGAGATATAAAGCTCCTACTATACACGTGTACTGCATACCAAAGAATGGTCAATAACTTCAATATGACATACACTCAACATGAATCTGTATATAGAGAAGATGTGAAGCTTCCCTTGCATATAAGCAATACAAATCAAAACATTATGATACTTATTGAAAAAATATCCATTTAGCATGAAGGTATATATCGAAACATCATGATATCAATTTATGATACCAATTGAAAATAAATAAAACATTTGAAGAAACCAATAAAATTTTGATACCAATAGAACGATATAAACATATAAGAAATCTTGATACCAATTGTAAAAGCCAATTGAAAATATTTTACACTTTTGATACAAAATGAAAAACATAAACCAATCTTTTTAGTTAAACATCTAAATCATTTTGCAATAGAGATACCAAATAGAGAATAATATCAATTTAATATTCTTGATACCAATATTGAAAATGAAACATATACCAATTGAAAATGATTTTCATTAGGAGTATAGAAAACTAAATGAAAACTAGGATATCATTTTTCAACATAAAGAGCGGGAGTAAGATACCAATTGTAAACAAAACCGTTTGAAAGGTAAAACATGAATTTTCTCCCGCTTTATGAAACACTAATAAAAACGATGCATAAGCTTGTATAAAATACCAATTGAAAAATAAATGTCATTAAGGAATCAAGCTTAGCATGGCAAAATTTGTGCTCAAAGATATAAAGATATTGTAAGCACAATCAAAACACATATATATGTATGAAAAATGTAAATACCAATCTAAATTGATATTGTTTGAAGTTGAAGCATACATATATAGAAACAAATATGAGTATACAAAATAGATATCAACTGTGATACCAATTGAAAAACATAATGAGGAACAAGTGTATAACTCATACTCCCTACCACCCATTTCATGCACATGCTTAAATTGATTTTTAATATGAGCATACAAGGCATGGTCGCCCAACCAACCGCCCATTATGGGTAGGGGTTTTCAAAAATAAGTTTGAAAATACGTTTAGCGTATTAAAAACTCTACCAAAAAGAAGAATACGAACTAGTTTTATGAAAAACTTATAAACTAGTACGAAATCCTTCAAATAAGGAATAAAACAAGAAGATATCCATGAAAAATATAAAAATCACTCAACCAATGTTACTCAAAATCTATATAGTACATATGATACTCATGAAAACAAAATCATAAGAAAACATCAAGTAATATGAGTGTACAAGTTTTGTGTGAAAGACATAGTCACGAAATAGGCAATTAAGCTTAAATATGAAATTCCTTACTAAAAACATGAAAATCATAAAAACTAAGAATTCTTCAAGGTATATGTATGATTTGTACAAACTAGAGTATACATACATATCCAAATATGAACGAGTCCACAAAAGTATATGCATGAAGGCAAGTGTTCAAGAATGTATATGTATGACTATTAGTTTAGACAAAATAGACATATACATGAAGTTTAAATACAAACATGAAAACATGCACAAAAATAGAGAATACAAGTCAAAATGCATGAATCATCAAAACTAGGCTATACTGGTACATCTAATGGGTACAAATGAGCATTTAGGTACAAACATATAATAATCTATTTGTGGCTCACTAGTTGTACAAGTATATACTCAAGTTTTAATGAACACTAACATCAAAACATGTAATCAAAACATGAAGTGCAAAAATCAAAATAAAACTCATATGATCATTATGGTAAATGCATATGTCTTAGATCTATGATGTACACAATAGCTAAACAAATGTGAGAACACAAAAGTATAGGTCCATATAAACATGGGTGTATCTCAAAATTACTACATATGTACATCACTAATCTAATTATCATGGCATTTAACATAGTAATCAAAACATGCTAAAATCAATGACATGAAAAGCATGCAAACATAAATGGGAGTTAGAGATCGTTATCAAAACCAAGAGGGTACATCTCTATGTCTCCAAACCAAGGTTGTCTTCCCACTAAACTCCCCTTGAAAGTGATGCATCCAAATTTGTCACCATTAAGCTCGAAATGCATCCACCTAAAGGCACCATCACTCTCACCTTAAGTGAGAGCCCACACCTACATCAAATAAGATAGGAGTGGCTTTTGGTATACCCATAATCTTTTGGGTCCATGGGGGTTAGCTCCTTTCCTAACCCAAACAAATCTATTTGCAAAATTAAAATCATTAATTCTATCAAAGCAAAATTTTGCAAGGTGGCCCTTACGTCCACAATGTGTACAAGTGTACACATGAGCATACAAAGTGTTATGAGTATGAACGTGAGGAGCATGTGTATGTCGTGGTTTGTGTGCATGCATAGGAGGAACTTGTTTCTTTCGAAACATAGATTTCAACCGTGAGTGTTTCATGGCACATTGCTCAAAGTGGAACCTAAATAATCAACACTCTTCTTTAAAATATTTATATCATTTTTAATGTTAGAAGAATAGGTGGTGCATGCTATGGATACATTAGGTGGTGAAGCAATATTAGCATGGCAAACATGAGTATCTAAATCATTTTTCAAAGAAATATTTTTCTTCGAAACCAAATCCAATTCCTTTGAAATAGAAATAATTTTGTTTTTTAAGGAATCATTTTCTTTTAACACAAAATCAAGTTTTGAAGATAAAACCTCATTTTTCTTTAAGACAATTTCACAATCATTTCTATTTTTCAAATTTCATTTTCCTTTAGGGCAAGGTCAAGTTGGAATTTAAGTGAGTCACGTTCACTTGAAATCTCTTCCTTCACTTGCAAAACCAAATCAAGTCTAGAAGACAAATTTTCATTTTCTTTATTTGATGCAAAACTTTTTTTTCAAAACTGTTTATTTTTCAAGCAATTTTTCACATACAATAGAAAGTTCTTCATTTAAAGCATCGGCATCAACTAAATCATCGTCAGAAGAACTAGCACAATCATCTAGATGAGTTTTTGAATTTACCTCAAGGGAGTCATTCCCTTGGACCATGTAGCGACGTTGTTCGGATTCATCCTCACTAGATTTCTTCTCCACAATGTTTGGCGTTTGAAGCTTGGAGGAGGTCAAAGTGCTCCACACTGCAAAAGCGGAATCACAACGAGAAACCAACATAAGATATTCTTTGTTAAGCGTGCTTCTAAGTGCCTCAAAGGCTTGTGCATTGGCCTCTATATGCTTGCTATTACCAAGATAGGATTTCTTAGTAGTGGCAAGGAAAACATGCAAACCTAGGGTTTTTAGGTACATGGACATCCTAGCCTTCCAAACCTCAATGTTGAAAGCGTCATACATGGGAGGGGTCATGAAGTCCATGAGTGTGTGTAAACAATATAAGTGTGCAAATACAGATCTAGATTAGCAAACCAAGATCACACTCCTAGGTGGTTAAACCTAATATCAGGAGCATAAGCTCTGATACTAATTGAAAGTACACCTAGAGGGGGGTGAATATGTGTATGGCTAATCTAATGACAAATGATGCGGAATTAAAAAAAACTTAATGCAACACACTTAGTGTAACCAAAGAGTGTAGCCGAATTCCCGTGAATGGCTCTGGACTAACTCCTCTTGATTCCTCTGAATAAGAGTTGAGGTGCTATATGAAGCTCTCTTGGTTAACACAAGTATGGCACACAAACAAACCAAGCATGTATATGATATGCATAATATGAATCAATGCACAATGTAAGAGAGAGAGAGTTAGAGAAAGTTGATCAAACGCAAACACGAAGATATGTTTCGAGGTTCGAGCACACAGCTCTACGTCCCCGCCTTCACACAGAAGGATTTCCACTAACTCGTCCACACAGGACTTCCCACACGGGGAACCTCCACTGAGGATTTGGGTAAATACAACCGGGAGTACACAACTCCTCTCTCAACCAAATACAACCTCTCACTAGAGGCAAGGCACAAACTCAAACAAGATCAACCTCACAAATGAGGGATAGGGCACTTAGCCACACAATCACAATCACCTCACACTTGAGGGATTCCAAACCAATCTCCATAATCTCCTCTCACTAGAGGGATACAAACACCACTTCCACACAATCACCTCTCACTAGAAGGATATCAACACTATCACCTCTCACTAGAGGGATATCACAAAGATGGAAGGTTTACAACTTGGTAGTATTAATAACCACAAACTAATTTTTTTCACAAAAATAGATCCTATAGATAGGATAGATAGATAAGCTCAAGTGTGAGAAAACAAGGTGTTGGAAATCAAATCACAAAGAAAAATACTTGAGAAAACAACTAGAATTTGATAGAAATGAAGAACAAAACAAATATCTCAAATCTCTATTTTTCTTTGCTTTTCCTACCCTTGAAAACAAATGAAAGATAAATCTTTTTGGCTTTAAAACTCTTTTGAAAACTTGTATATAAACACTAGAAAGAATGATAATTTTTGCTCTTGGAAAACTTGTTAAAGCACCAACTCAAATGGGGGTATTTATAGCCCCATTTCAAATCTGCCCGTTGGCAGCAGGCAAGGGCATTTTTGCCCTTCCGGTCGACCGGGCGGTCGACCGGCCAACGGTCAAATTTTTGACCGTTGAGCCTACCGGGCGACTGCCCTGGTCGACCGGGACTGGATCCAGAGAGCAACGGCTCTCTGACTGGTCGACTGCACGGTCGACCGAAGCTAGATACAAAGAGCAGAACTCTCTGCCGGTCGACCGGGTCGGTCGACCGGGGCCTTTTCCAGAGAGCAGAGGCTCTCTGGTGGTTGACCGACCTGGTCGACTGGCCCACCAGCCTGGCTGCGTGCACACCTTGTGCACGTCGGTCGACCGGACCAGTCGACCGAGTACTGCCACGGTCGACCGTCCCAATCGATCGGCAGACAGCCAGTCCACCTTATAGGACTTTAAAACTTGGATTTTTATCTTTAATTAAATCCCATAAAAACACATAAATTCCACAAAAATCAGTTCTTATTAGATCTTTGAAATACAAATATGTGTGATAAAAATTCAATACATATTTCAAACAATTTGAACCATGTTTGTTAGATGGAAAATTTGCCTTAAACCAAAACTGTATTTTTCAAAACTTGGTTTTTTGAAATGAAAATTCGTTTTCTCCAAAACTCATATAAATACAAAAACAAGATAATGAAATAACTTTTAAGCATGTTGTTTATGGATAGAATCCAATATACAGGAAAGGTATTATATCTATGTTTTTGACATGAAATCCAATATTGGTTAAACCGAAAACTAATAAACTTAAAACTTGTGTGTGTATTGTGAACTTTGAGCATATCACACTATCTAATATTTACAATAGATCTAAGCAAAATCTTAACAAAACAAACCGAAGCCTTCTTATCTCCAAGCTGACTCGATCCAAACGTGATCCCTCGAGCTTGACTCTAACCGAGTGCTAGATGTGAATTTGACGCTCGATCTCTTGAATCACCATGTGAAAGCTCCAAAATACCTTTGTTGAAGCTAATCACCTACTAATATCTTGATCAAATATTTGAAACTAAATATCACAAGATTATTAGTAAACTATAACTACATGAGTTAATCATCATCAAAACTAGAGTGAAGGGCCTCTGGGCCAACATCTTACCCTTGTTATGACCTGAAATAATGATGTTAAGAAATAGAATGAGCTTGATAGCTCAGTGAGTAAACCATGCTCTTGAAAATTCATGTATATGTGTTGTAAAATTTCAATAGATTAACTTAATAGGAAGGCTTATACTTACTTAAATAGTTAAAAGTAATGTGGTAGTGGTTATGCCATGGTTAGCCGTGTAGAAAATCTTGGTTCTTACTATTTATTCACTTTTACTACGCCCCACGCTATATTAGTAATAAAAAATATCACATTTTATAATTATACATTCACATAGCACATGCACCACCTATCAATATCGAACCGATAGAAGTCTTATAATCATAAACATAAATGAATGCATCAATTTATAACTCCACCTTCCCATCCTATAGGCTCCCGCCGACCCCTTATATATATATATATATATATATATATATATATATATATATATATATATATATATATATATATATATATATATATATATATATATATATATATATATATATATATATAGTGTCACACCATCTCCCCCCTCCTACCGGCCTTCGTCGGCCTCTTTCTTTAATATATAATATATAAGAAATTATCACATCATCTTCCCCCTCCTACTGGCTTCCGCTGAGCCCTTTCTTCCATATATATAAGTAATTTCACACCGTCTTTCCCTCCTACCGGGTCCTGACCCCTTCCTTCTATGCAAGAGTGAGCTTATATACAGGAAGTGAATAATACACATGGATAAGGCATTCCCATATTGATTGAGGTAAACCTGCACAAAAAATACGAGATTATAGAACTTAAGAAAGGAATGTGCAAGTGCTCAATTCTTCCGCTATAGCAAGTGGCTATGCGGGTCGTGATCCACAAGGAGGGTTTGCGATGGAAGCTTTACGTGTCTTTATTGAAATCGTTAAGAAAACAAAAGAAAGTTCTTCTCTGTTTTTAAAGTTAAGAAAATAGAAAAGAAAGTTGTTAAAGTTAAGAAGAAAGCGGGAGATGAAGAAGGTGAAAAATCAGAAAACGAAAGAAAGCGACAAAGTACAAATGAAGTGGAAAGAAGAATGAAAACGATTTGGAGGAAGTGGTGTTTGTGATTTAGTTTACAGAAATAAAAGAAAAGAAATAAAAACAATTGCTTACCTTCTTTTCGTCAAAAGCTTACCTCGAGTTTTCAGCAACGATTTTACCTTGAAGTGGAGGCATTCAGCGCATAGCCCATAAGATTCGAGTATTGGTCTTCGTCCACATTACATCATCAAGACTACTTCAAGAATGAAATGATACAGAGAGAGACTCTATTCCATCGTCATGAGCTATCGGTGGCACTCGCAATGGCAAGGCTCTTTCGATGCTTTTAGACTCACTTGGAAGACGATTGTACGAAAAAGAAAAGTAAAATAGAAACGAAGAAGAAGAAGACTAAATAGAAGTGCATACACAAAAAGAACACCGATTAGATTTCATTACAATCAAAGAAAAGAAATAAGTCTTACACCGGTGTCACTCCAGCTCAAGCTTCAGTCTTGTTCTTCGATGAAAGTCGATCTCCTCTGAATTACATATATGAAAACTAAAATTACATAAAAAGAAAGACTAAAAACCTAAACTAAGAAATGAAAACTAAGCTAAATCCTAATCTGCATTGGCCTCCCTTTTACTTTTGAGTGCAGGTATTTATAGAAGAAATGGAGAGGGTAGAGGAGTATGAAGATAAGATAAGTAAATCTGGTAATTTTTGAACTCCCCTTACCTTCAAACTTGATTTGAGGTGGATATTCAGTTCTGATCTGCAGTTTGTTGGCGTGTTGATTGCTGAATATCACATATCAAGTGACATAATTAGAAATAATGATCAACATAAGAGTTGTAGCTCTGTCAGTCTGCTTTCTGGATCATCTTGAATCATCAGAATTGAGATTCTGTAGCAAAAGTTATGATTCGAATACTAAAATATATCCAGTCAGAATCTGAATCAAACTTGCTTCAACCAATCGATCCTGAGAGGATTCTTCTCAACCTGTTTTCAACCTCTTGATTTTGCCCTGATTCATTGAGTTTAAATTAATTCTGATTTAATTCAGAATTTGGTGGGCTTTGGCTCATTTCTCTTCATCTCCTTAAAGAATGGGCCTGCAAATAAATTAAACAATTAATTAGGACAATGCAGGCTTTTATTCTATAATAAGTATGGAAATATGACACTTAAATATGCAACATTAGCGACCAATCACACCCCCATACCTATCTTTTGCTTGTCCTCGAGAAAAACAACTAAACTATACTAAGGATTATTAGACCACTTTCGCAGGTCGCGCGATTGCACTGAGCATGTGCAACAAGCCGTTAAACCTCTAGATTCCCCCTAGAGAACGAGTTTTGTCTCATGAGGGTTTTCAGCGGATTGCACCCACAAAATCCATAAAGAAAGGAAAATAAAGAGTTAGTATTTTCGAAAAGCATTTGAAAGAGAAAAATATTTGAAATATAATTGTAAGATCTAAGCAATCTATAAGTTATAGGAAAAACGAATTTTTCATTCCTAAACTTAGTCTCTATTCAAAAATTTGTTATCAATCAAAGTAAGGAGTCAAATTGTACTTCTCATCTAGTCTATTACTTTACCCTAAGTCATATGCACCTTGTGACTGTGAAAATTTTGACTAAGGGTTCATTAACTCTAACTCTTATGCCTTATTTATTTGTATATATATATATATATTTTTTGTGGTATTATTCCTTAGTTTAGGCTTTCTAATCTGCCCATGTAACGAGCCTCTAATCGATGACTCCCAAACCAGACGGTCTTAGGGCACCAGGTGAGAAGACACCCCTAGGACTTAAGGACTCGAGCAAACAAGGCCACAAAACTAAGGATTTTATTATATGAACCTCTTTTAGGCGTGAATACTTATGCTTTATTAGGCACAAATACCCAGCTTAATCAGAGGATCTAATCATCTTTCGCATAAATACTAAGGCTTGCTTAGGCCAAAGCACCTAGCTAATCAATAATTAGATTTATTCATTTTTTTTTTACTTATCTAATCATCTTTCGCATAAATACTAAGGCTTGCTTAGGCCAAAGCACCTAGCTAATCAATAATTAGACTTATTCATATTTTTTTTTAAGGCATAAGAATCTTTGTTTTTGAACCCTAAGTGTGTAAGTGTATGAAGTGTGCATATTTCATCAAGGTAAAGATCAAGACTAAATTACTTTGACAAATTATCTTCCTAACTCTAAAAATCAAACAAATAATCTTATTTTGACCAAGTATAAGAAATTTAATTTAGATTTTCCTATTCCTTAAAATTAACTTAATTTCTTACAAAAATAAGTCAAAATATTGTTTCTATTTTTCAAAAAGTTTTTAAAAGTAAAGGAAAATGTTAAAAAAAAATTTTATTTTAAAGAAAAAGAAAAGTTATGTTAGACCCTCCCCCACACCTATCTCATGCATTGTCCTCAATGTATGAATTAATGCATAGATGCATGAAAAAGAAGAAAGGGAAGGAAAGTGTTACCTTATGGTGGTGGTTCCGGTGGTGGTCTGATTGGTCCACGAAACGCGGCCCAATCAACTTTTCTTGGGTCTCGGAGGAACCCACCAAGAATTTCTTTAATATAACCCATTAAAAAGATGAATCCATAAAGGATCTTTATTAAGTATTTAACCCCATCTAATTTCCATATTTCATAATTGATTTCGGAGTCATATTTATCAACCACCTCGTCCCAGAATGGAGTATGAAATGATAGAACGGTTGACTTGGACTCAGGAATGACAGGAACTAATACCGACTCAGGAAGGTGACTTAAGTCAAGTAAAGGTTCAGGAGTCGAAATAGGTTCAGAAATTGGGTCCAAGTCAAGAAGTTGAAACTCTAGTTCACATTTATTTTCCAACAATGGAATGTGACCTAATATGGGTGATTCCAGTTCAGGAATGATAGGTGGAGGAATCAAAACTGACTCTAAAATATTACTCAAGTTTGGTAACAAAACAGGAGTCAAGATTGATTCAGAAAGTTGAACTGGATCACAGATTTGAGAATCTAGGTCACATATCTCATTGAGTTCAATATCAAAAAATGGAGAACTTACCAATTGTCAATAGGATCTTCAAAAGTGTATAATTGGTCAAGTTCAATATGATCCTCAAAGATGGGTGATTCAATTTCTTTATGAATTGGTACAGGATCCAATGTTGACTCCGGGAAAAAATTGAAGTCAGGTGAAGATACCGGAGTCATAATCGAATCAGGAAATGGAATTGAATCACTAAGTTGGGGTTCAGGATCATAATCATTTTCAAGTTCTATTTCAGGAAAAGGAAAACTAGCCAAACTATCAATATCATTTGGAGTTTGGGTAAGTTCACATGGTTGTTCTGAAATGGAATCTTGATTTCCAAAACTACATGACTCTTCGGCTCTAACAGAATGGTAAGTGACATCAGGACGGTGGGAACGTAGAGATTCGACCATCATATCTATGTCACGATTTCTAGCATTTTGAGCATGAGTCATGGCTTCTAGCATCTTTTCATAATTGATGGGTTCACTGTTTTGATGAAAAGATGAAGAGTTGTCTTAGAAGTGGTATTGAAATTGTGAGTCCATTAGATTTTTGGATTTGTGTTTGGACTCACGCATACTCCGTTCCAAAATTGATGGTTTCCTATTTTGGACGGGTGGAACTGAGTATGAATCTTGAACATAATGTGGACTGGGTGGAGAAGGAGGGCAAGATGGTTGGAAATTATGCTCGGGGGAGGTGAATCCCCACTGACTCGGTGAAGAGTTGAAATCATTATGGAAATTATAGTTGTTAGATGGGGGGTATGGGTCATATTGATTCGGATAAGACCAATCCGGCACACTAGGTTGGTCAAAGTTATGATATGCCGGGTTGGTAATATCCGAAAATGAAGTCGGTGTGTAATATGGATTATTATTGTAGTTGAAAAATTATTATTATAGTCCATATCACACAATAGAATACAAACAAAGAAAAACAAACAAATAAACAAACAAAAAAGAA
The DNA here is from genome assembly GCA_038442645.1 of Agave tequilana. Lineage (NCBI taxonomy): Eukaryota > Viridiplantae > Streptophyta > Magnoliopsida > Asparagales > Asparagaceae > Agave > Agave tequilana. The sequence goes on from JAVJIF010019190.1 coordinate 47,375, forward strand.
AAAATTCTAGCCTAAGTTAGGGTAGACTTAGGACCTAGACGACTCCTAACTGGTTAGACTGTCCACGGGAGGTCTAATGTAGACTTTAACTACAAGCTAATCAGCCAGGTCAGGGCAAGGTTGGTGGGAGGTTTTCCGTCAAAGACGTTCCTTAATTAAATAACCACCAACCTTCGGGCTTTCGGCCCTCAATCCCTTTCCTAGACACTGATTTTGCAGGAGTTAGATTCCAACATTTTTTCCCCTTAGGATAATCTCCTAAATGAGTCCGAGATGTCCCTAGGGCCAACGTCTACTTTTTATTAAATTAGGCTTGGGTTAGTGAGTGCTTGGGAAAATGATTTGCGGGCTAAGGAAAGGGTGATAAAATCCCCACCTTATCTTATTTATGGGTATGCCCTTAAATTGAATTGTGCAAGTGTACAAGAAATATAACTAGGATACACTCAAAGCATGAAAATCAAGCAAGAGTTGATTCCTAGTCTACATGCAATGCAAAACATACCTTGCCTCCAGCACTCTTCAACAGTAAAAGTAAATGAATTGAAAAGACACGTGCCTAGAAATGCAAATGTCTAATCAACTTTTAACGATTACAACCAATTTTTTACTGTTGACTTTATTAAGCAGGTATAGGGTGAATAATACAGGAAATTAAGTAATGCAGCAGAAGTATGTTGCAGAATCAGAGACCCTGCAGAAAAATGATCAGTAGTGCACTCCTTATTGCCGTAAATTTGCGGCAAAAGCCAGGATTTTGCGGCAATTTGGAGGGATCCTGGTCTCTGCTTTCGAGAGCAGAGGCCCAGGTCCACTTATATATCACTGCAATGAAAAGTTCCTATTTTCTTCAACCTATAACCTGCAACAGAGAAGAAAATTCGTTTAGTTCTCAAAAATTTGCAATAAAAATTCAGATTTCAATAAAAACCGTTTTACCCTCCCTGGCAACGGCGCCAAAATTTGATTGAGGTAAACCTGCACAAAAAATATGAGATTATAGAACTTAAGAAAGGAATGTGCAAGTGCTCAATTCTTCCGCTATAGCAAGTGGCTATGCGGGTCGTGATCCACAAGGAGGGTTTGCGATGGAAGCTTTACGTGTCTTTATTGAAATCGTTAAGAAAACAAAAGAAAGTTCTTCTCTATTTTTAAAGTTAAGAAAATAGAAAAGAAAGTTGTTAAAGTTAAGAAGAAAGCGGGAGATGAAGAAGGTGAAAAATCAGAAACGAAAGAAAGCGACAAAGTACAAATGAAGTGGAAAGAAGAATGAAAACGATTTGGAGGAAGTGGTGTTTGTGATTTAGTTTACAGAAATAAAAGAAAAGAAATAAAAACAATTGCTTACCTTCTTTTCGTCAAAAGCTTACCTCGAGTTTTCAGCAACGATTTTACCTTGAAGTGGAGGCATTCAGCGCATAGCCCATAAGATTCGAGTATTGGTCTTCGTCCACATTACATCATCAAGACTACTTCAAGAATGAAATGATACAGAGAGAGACTCTATTCCATCGTCATGAGCTATCGGTGGCACTCGCAATGGCAAGGCTCTTTCGATGCTTTTAGACTCACTTGGAAAACGATTGTACGAAAAAGAAAAGTAAAATAGAAACGAAGAAGAAGAAGAAGACTAAATAGAAGTGCATACACAAAAAGAACACCGATTAGATTTCATTACAATCAAAGAAAAGAAATAAGTCTTACACCGGTGTCACTCCAGCTCAAGCTTCAGTCTTGTTCTTCGATGAAAGTCGATCTCCTCTGAATTACATATATGAAAACTAAAATTACATAAAAAGAAAGACTAAAAACCTAAACTAAGAAATGAAAACTAAGCTAAATCCTAATCTGCATTGGCCTCCCTTTTGCTTTTGAGTGCAGGTATTTATAGAAGAAATGGAGAGGGTAGAGGAGTATGAAGATAAGATAAGTAAATCTGGCAATTTTTGAACTCCCCTTATCTTCAAACTTGATTTGAGGTGGATATTCAGTTCTGATCTGTAGTTTGTTGGCGTGTTGATTGCTGAATATCACATATCAAGTGACATAATTAGAAATAATGATCAACAAAAGAGTTGTAGCTCTGTCAGTCTGCTTTCTGGATCATCTTGAATCATCAGAATTGAGATTCTGTAGCAAAAGTTATGATTCAAATACTAAAATATATCCAGTTAGAATCTGAATCAAACTTGCTTCAACCAATCGATTCTGAGAGGATTCTTCTCAACCTGTTTTCAACCTCTTGATTTTGCCCTGATTCATTGAGTTTAAATTAATTCTGATTTAATTCAGAATTTGGTGGGCTTTGGGCTCATTTCTCTTCATCTCCTTAAAGAATGGGCCTGCAAATAAATTAAACAATTAATTAGGACAATGCAGGCTTTTATTCTATAATAAGTATGAAAATATGACACTTAAATATGCAACATTAGCGACCAATCACATATCTAGAATACATCTATGAAGACAATTTCGCCTCTCGAGATTTCTAACATTCTATAGGAGTAATAATACAAACATGTGCACTAATATACATACATACAGTCCACACATTACTCTCTCTCTCTCTCTCTCTCTCTCTCTCTCTCTCTCTCTGTGTGTGTGTGAGCGCGCGCGTGCCTGCACACAAAACCCTCTACAACACTATGCGGTGTACATAATTACATGCCACAAGCATCATCCTGCTCTTCTTATCCATAATCGGTTCATAGTTTCAACTTTCACTTACTTAGTCCACTCCTTAGAAAATTAGGAATACATATTATTAGAATTTACTTAGGACTTCCTATTAATTTGAGCTTTAGAAGTATCACATACTATGTAACGACACTTTAGTACCTCAACATCCATAATATATGAAGCTATATACCAATATAAGCATTTACATAGACCTACGTTAACATTTTTCTCTTTATAAAAATTCACATAAAAAACAGCAAATAATTTTCATAATTTAATTCATATCACCTACAAAAATTGATATGAAGTATTCTTATCTTACTCATCTCTATCCCAAGAGTTTCTAAGTTTACTCACCTTCTACAAAAGTTGAAAATGGTTAGATCTCACTCCTCTTGTGTCCAAACAATCACCCTATACAAGAAAAACATGAGAGTAAATTTTTAATACTAATACCATCAAAAATTTGAGGGTACACACTATTTAATTGGATTTAAATTCTGAAAATTTCAGTCAGAAAATTACCTTGCTTGAGGGTGAAATTAAGCCCTAAAAGTTCAGATTTTTTGCTTGAACCCACCACCCAAAAGTTGGATCTAGCCCTAGCAAGAGCCCCCTTCCTCCTTCTCCTTTGCGCGTGGGCCCCCTCCCTAGGCGTGGCCAAGCTCGGCCGTGGTCATCTTGGTTGCGACGAATACTGGGCGCGGCCGGGCTGGTGCGACTACGCATGACAGCCCTCCTCCCTTCTCCGAGGTTTGGAGGAGAGAAGAAAAGAAAAGAATGAAAAGAAGAAAGAGAGAAAGTGGAGAGATCTTAGGGTTTCTAGAGGAAGGAGGAGTAAATCTCTAGGGCTTCAGCTATGGGGTTTCTCTTTCTCTTTGGGGAAGAAGAGAAGATGAGAAGTTTTTCTCATCCTGGCTTTGGTAACTCAAATCAAGTTAATTACAAGTTTGCCATGGGTCTAATTCCCTAAGTGTCCTACACTCTTATCAAAGGCATCATGGCCCTTGATTTACTCCTCCCATGCATACCTACCCTTCCACTATCTTGAAAAAAAAATTTATATCTTGTATTTTTCTTGACTTTTATAAAAGAAAATACTATAAGTATAATACCAATATATATTTTAGTATTAGTAGTGTACCCATGCTATGTACACAAAATCATGATACTGTGTCAATTACATAACTCTATTGAAAGCCTTACTTATTAATTTCTTTATGGAAGGTGGATGGCTAATTAATATACATAGTATGAATATTATTTTGAGGTTATTAGGTACTGGATATTACAGTCTACCCCCTTAAAGAATTTCATCCTCGAAACTTAACATACCTTCAAATAAGTGTAGATAAAATTTTCGCATCTCTTCTTCAGTTTTTCATGTCGCTTCTTAAAATTTTGACTCGTCCCCAGTACCTTCACCAACGGGATTGTTTTGTTCCTTAGCTGCTTCACCTTGTGATCTAGGATTTGCACCAGTTCTTTTGTATAAGACAAGTCTTCTTGAATTTACAATAGAGGAAAACTAAGGATGTGATCGGGGTCTGGTATATACTTCCTCAGCTGGGATACATGAACCACATTATGAATTTTTTTAGTCTCTAGGGTAAGGCCAGTCGGTAAGCCAGTAGCCTGATCCTCTTAAATATTTCAAATGGTCCTGCATATCGAGGATTTAACTTGTTGCTCTTGTCGATTCACAATACTTCTTTCATGGGGGACACATTAAAAACATACCATGACTCATGTGGCAAATTCTAAAGGCCTGCGATGCTTGTCTGTGTTTGATTTTGGTCTGCTCTGGGCTGCATTCATCCTTTTCTTTATTACCCTAATTTTCTGTCATTTTTGACACCTAGTCAGGGCCCAACAATCCTATCCCCAACCACTTCCCAACTAATGAGGGACCTACACCTTCTACCATACAGAGCTTCAAACGGTAGGATTCCAATAGTCGATTGGTAGCTATTGTTATACGCAAACTCCACCAATGGTATATACTCTCCTAGTACCTCCAAAATCTAATACACATGCTTCTTGTTTGGTGGAAAAATTGAAGGGGCGTGTAAATTCTTTATTTAATTGTAAAGAAAATTACAACAGATCAATAATCCGGTTACAAGAGAGGGAAGATATTTAAGCTCAAATCTCCCCTTTGTTTAATACTGGGTTTTTGCTGTGGCAATGGAAGGTGAATCTTGTTTACCATTTACTGGGTTAACGTCAAGACCTCTTGGGAATCTTCACTTTGGACGGTGGATGAAGTAACACAGCTTCTGTCTAACGAGAATCTCAAAGAGACCGTAGGCGAAAATAAACTTGTACGCGGCAAGTTGTTAGAAGAGTTAAACTCTCTTTTCCTTTTAGCTGGAGACTTGGTCCTTATACGGCTTACAACCAAAGTTCTTCTGACCAAATTTTCTGACCTCTCTTCCATAGCAAACTGGGCTATTTATAGAGGTTTCAAGGGGGGTAAAAGTGTCCCCTAAAAATACTTCATAATGGGGGCTAACTCCCTCATTATGTGGGCATTAATTGACCCTGTAATGAGGGCAGTTATAACTGAGATGCGGGCTTTGAACCTCGCGTTTTGCCATTGAGGTGATGCTTCAGAAACGCGAGCTTCAAATTTTACGTCAAGCTTCACGTTAGACGCGGGCTTTGGGCTCTGCGTCTTGGTACTGCAATGATGCTGAGATGCGACTTTCATGCTCCGCGTCTTGGTCATTGCAGTGATGTTGAGACGCGAGTTTTAGTCCTCGCGTCTTGGTGCTACGCTAGTGGCGATGATTAGCCTTAAGTCTAGAGTTCGGACTCTGTTTTTTAATGACTTGTCTTCAGTGATTTTTTGACAGCCTACAGAACCCCCTCCAAAGTTTTTGATATTCTGCAGTTGACTGGGATGGATTTTGAAATACTTTGACTCTGGTTGAATTCATACTTCTCATGATTGGACTGACAATTATTTGAGATGCCCTGGGCTTGATCCTGTCTGGAATGTGGACTTTGTGAGTATACTGTAAAACCCTTTAAAGCCACCAGAGATGATCGTGGTGAGTGTCTAGATACGCAGTCCAGACCTCCTCAGTGCTTTGAGCTGCTTGTTGGTGCACTGTTGAACTAGGGGTAAATAATCGTCTGCTTGTGCCAGTGTACTGTTGAACTGATTGCAGAAGTAAAGACTGAATGCAAGTCTTGTAGACGCAGGGGTTATGTTGCTCTAGAGAAGCCATCCTCACTCGGAGTGGAGACGCATCTATTAATTTATTGAAGAAACGAGACCTCCGGAGGGACGTGATCTTTGAAGTGAAGACGCAGCTCGCAGCTTTAGTCTTGCTAAAGAGATGTGACCTTTGGAGGGATGTGGTTTTTGAAGTGATGACACAGCTCTCACCCTGTTGACTAGACGCAGCTCTAGTCTTGCTGAAGAGATGCAGCTTTTAGAGGGATGCGATTTTTGTTAAATGCGAGTCCCGCATTTTGGAAGCGTTGCCACGTGTCCGGCAGAGTTGAGGGGACACCTTCCCTTGACGCGTGAAATTCGCGTTCATTTAAGACACATGCCATGCGTCGGGAGGGGATTAGGCCTCGAAACATGCGCCGCATATTTTTGCGGATCACTGTGCCTATAAAAGACAACAGTCTTTCAAGAGTCATTATTAGACTCTTCTTCTTCGCTGAGCTTTTTATCGAGGGTTGAGAAAAGTTTAAAGCTTTTTCCATTTTCATCGTCTTCAACACCGATTTCACGATTGCGATGGCACCAAATGCTAAGCATGTTGCTTCGTCCTCGAGTGCTACTACCTCTGAGACTCAAATGGGCGGTCCTTCCATGCAGGGGGCCTCCATTTCAGGTAGTAAAACCATCTAATCTAGTTTCTGCCATTGAAGGGGCTTAAAGAGTTCTCTTAACTCTTAAGTATCTTTTTGAATGTGAACCGCCAACGCCAGGCTCATGCCCATGTTTGATTTTCAGATGCAGCTCTTGCATTGGTAGGCAAGACGCGGGTTTGACGACCTCCGTGTCTTTGCTTCATCAATCTTGAGTCCGTATCTGTTTGTTGAATGCGGGCCTCGTTGAGCCCTGCATTTTGAGCTTAATACTCAGAATTTTGCTAAGTATGGGAGGTTCAGACGTAGACTTCCTATGATTCTCGCGTCTTTAAGATCAGGCGCAAGTTTTAGTGATTCTCGCATCTGAGCCTTACACTCAAAAAGATTTCTAAGTTATAGATTTCAAAATGCGGGTTCCATGCAGGCCACGTATTTTTGTGTCTAGCTGCAGATTTTGCTGATTTTTGCATATGGATTCATTCCTGCGTTTGAATTTCAAACATCTAGCCATTTTCTTTCAGATTCCTGACTAAGTGTTGTCTTCTTTGCAGTACGATACTCTTCCAACCTCTTATGCAAGAAGTGCCACTTTGGGCACGTAGGTGGCGCTGATCGTAATCTGACCTTCGTGCTTCAGAAGACTGCTTCTGTGACTACTGGTAAGTCAAAGGAGCGAAAGGAGAGGATCTCCAAGGCCAGTATGGTGACCCTTCGGGAGATTATTTCTGATGGGCTATTCGAGATGGATTCCCGCACTCTGTTAAGGAAGCTTGCGTTCTTCTTTGGTAACGCCATTGACGAGGATGATAGGATTCTGCATGACGGAGATTATAAGTAGTTCCGTCAGATAGGGGACATGAGTTCTTTCTTCACAATTTGGAGAGGATGTATTCCTTGTCCTATCTTCAACATATGTCCGTTCATCTTACGATAGAGTGGGATCTTTTCCGGTTTATCTCCGGCGTGTCTCTCGACAGATTAGGTGCCAAAGAAGTATACTCTGCTGGCCATGGGAAGGATGTCTTCAGTTTATTTCCTGGGTTAGTCAGGCCTAAGTATCCGAAAGGAGAAACCTCTCAGCTTGGCGCCACCTTCATCAATTAGTTTTTGAAAGTTAGGGGTGATTTTCCTGTTGACTTTTATCCGCTCGGGTGGGTCTATTCTACCGACAAATCATGGTTGGGTAGAATGGTTGGATTTGTTCTTGTCGAGCTCGGGGCTATGCTGCAACAGGTGGGGTTATACCATTCGGTTAGGGCCGTACAGTATGGCCTCCCGCAGAGTTCCCATAATTTGTATGACATCATGGAGCATTATAATCCTCTGACGGGCATATTTTTTACCCCAGCTGGAGAGATAGGGCTTGCTCTTCATGAGCTATATGAAGCCTAGGGGCTAGTTATGGGAGTTGCCCCTTATGAAGATACGTCCCGACTTCTAAGGAGCTTTACCTTTTGAGGAAAGAGGACCCTCAGGTGTATGAGATATACTGGGAAGTGTTGTGCCACTTTCACATCTGTGGGCAGATATCCTCCTGGAGGAACAGGGGTGTCAAGTAGATGTCTTAGGCGAGCTATCTGTTCAACAACATAAATGAAAAGGATAGCCCAGTGAATAGTCTGGCTTCTTGCACTGACGAGGAAATTATTAAGAGGATCAATACTTCTACAAGCTCTTACACCACTGAGTCGAACGAGGACACTTTCAGACCTGATACGATTTTTGAAAGTTTTCATTACCATGCCCGAATTCCCATTCTGATCGGGCTTTATTGGCGGGCTTTCTCATGCTATGGTTGAAGCGTTATGTGGTGCCAATGCTGCCGCATGAAGTAATTGTTGTCGACGTGGTGTACCCGGCGGTCTTACTTGCCTACAGGAAGTCATCGCTCTCCTTCCTGCGATGGTAGCTGGAATTCAGAGTGGACTACATGCTCTGGTTAAAAGCCTGTGCCAAGTGGAGGCCATTGTAGATTCTGAGGGCAGGCCAGTGGTCGATTCGGAGGGAAGGCCAAGAGTGAAGATCCCTAACCCCAGGATCGAGCTTCCATATACGTACCTGATGGCCTGGTACGTTATACACTGCCCTTCAATGATGACGGCGGTGCCTTCCTCTGAAGGTTTTGTTCCCTTCATGCAGAAGTTAGAGAATTCGAGTTGGTCTCACTACTACATGTTCTTTGTTCGAAAATCTATTCTGAACATTTCGAACTATCAGCTCAACCATTGCTTCCCTGAGATTGCTGGTGCGTCCTACAGGGATACGTTTGCCGACCTTGCGGGACCAGATGACTTCACAAGACTGCCATCAGGAGTCTTCTGGTGGCTGATCAATATTCAGCCTGGATATCTGATCTTCTGGCAAGGAGATTCACGTACGATCGAGCCTTACGTGCCCAGTCGTTTTGCTAGGCAGTTCGGCTATGATCAATTATATGTCGGTAACCCCAACGCTGGCCTCTGCTTCAGTGAAAATTTATTTGAAGGTGCCCGGGTGTGGTACTATAGTGTAGCTAGAGGGACAAAAGTTATTTTCAGCTTACCTTACAAGATACCCATTTGTCATACCGGCCTCAATTTCTACACATGGTACTCCCTGGCTAGTAGGATGCCTGATTTTGAAATAAATACCTTTTGTATTAAGAGCATCAAGGCATCTTATGAAACCAAGTTGGAGTCTAACAAACGTGTGTGAGGTATGGACGAGTATCGGGTGACTGAGAGGGAAACAGGAGGGGAAGCAGGGATGGAGCTAAGGACAGTAGCACCTAAGGGGCAACCTGCTAAAAAGAGTTGGCACGCTGTGGCTAAACGTTCCCGCGGCTCTGCGTCCAAGGGTGAGCCTATCCTGAAGAATGCTAGGAGGGAATCGGAGGTTGAAGCTTCGATGCCCAAGGTAGTTCCTCCTGGTGTTGAGGAGCAGGGGGAGGAAGAAGAAGAGGAGAAAGAAGTTCCCATCCTTTGATCTCGCAGTCTGCGCAGCAGGGGTCCCGTGATCCTAGAGGAGGGAGAGCTCGCGGATGAACCCATCATGGTTGAAGAGGTCGAGCGACCTGAAGTTGACTTGGTGGGGAGGGATGGCGTTGAGATTCTGGGAGTCTCAACTCAGCCTGGACCTTCTTCAGTTCATGAGAGAAGGGTGGAGGTGCAACAACCTGGGTCTCCCAGTGTATTGATGCCTACGTCGCAGGTTATCGATCCCAGCCCTACTACCGGAGTATTCAGTGGTAAAACCTCGATCGCTGAAACCTCTTGTGTTGAGCTGTCGTCTTCATCGTCCGAAGAACATAGATATTATTCTGGCGAAGAAGTCGATTTTGGCGATGAACCCGTTCTTCTTGACACAAGCTAATTCTCGCATATCAAGAAGGAAGAGATACAGGGATACGTCCCTGTGACGGTTTCGCCGATAGCAAGAATCGCCGCTACTTGAAGGAAGAGATACAGGGATAATACTGGCAGCCGGTAGTGAAACCACAACTTCTTCTCATAATAAGGAGATGATCCAAGAGCTGACCCAGCAGGAGGGCCTTGAAGCTCTGGATACCAGGATGCTTCATGATGTGCAACCGCTGAGGTCGGGGAGCCCTCATCCCTAAGTGGCTTATCTAGAGATTTGCCATTTTCAGATCCTCAACTTGGTAAGAGAATACTGACATGTTGGATACTCTCCTTTTTATCATTACCACCGACATTTAATGTTGTGGTTTGCAAAGAGTACTGGTGTAGCTCAAGTAGAGGATCCTACAGCAAGCATTGGCGCAGAAGATAGCACAGTTTAAACTTTGGCCGGGAGCCCAATGCCGTAGAGTTTTTTGTTGCTTCTGTTGCTGTGGAAGCTGCTACAACAATAACTATCCCCAAGGTATTGCGACGACCTCAGTGACTGACGAGCCTGTTGTCGGCCTCACCCCTACACAAGTTGAACTGGTTCCCGTCTCTCATTCTGTCATGGAAAGGGGGTTCAGGAGTACATCAACAGGGCTATCTCTAGCTAATGACATCATAGAAGATCTAGCACGTCAAATAGTGCGACAATTTTTTGCTTCCATGAGGTCCTGTATTGACTTGGTCCTTTCCGGGGGCAGTTCCTTTGAGTTTGTCCGGATGCTTCTCGAGAATCAGATCTAGGACATCAGTGTGCACACTAGGAGTCTTTCGCAGGCTAGGGCGTGCCTGGTGCTGGTCGAACGGCTGGGGAGCTACCTGAAGGAGCTCAAGACCCTGGAGAATGCTGGCTCAATGGATGAGGCTCGGTCAATACTGAGTAAGCTCCTCGCCGCTCATGAACACGAGCGAAAGGAGATAGAGGAGCAAATGGCTGAAGAAGCCCGCCATCTCCAGCACTTCCAAGCTGACTACCAAAGACTGGTTAGCGATTCAAAGGAATCTAAAATTGTCATCCAGAGTGCAGAGCAAGTTATCACCACTGCTCGGATTACTATTGCCAGGGCGTAAGCCTTGATTGAGGCCAATGAGCAGAAACTTGCTGTTGCTAGAAAAAGGTTAGAAGAGCTGGAGGCTGCCAAGATGCAGGTTCAAGAAAATCTTACTGATCATTCCTCCAGGTTGGAGTCTCTTCAGGCGCAACTGGCTACGAAGAGATTTTTGTCTAAGGAAGAGTTGCGGGTCCAAGCTTTGGTGGAAGTTAAAAGGGCACGTCAGCACGAGATGCATCAACCTCTGGGAACAAATCTGTTCTTTGGCGAAGCAGGATTATTAGCCTTCTTCTCCTTTTTGTAACACTCCTTTTGTCAAATAAGGGTGTTTATTTTACTTTATTATATTCGAGTTAAATAATAAAATTGTTAAATTTTTGTCTCGTCTTTATCTTTTCGGACTCTTTGGTGCTTGGATGAACTCAGCTTTCATAGTCGCCCTCCTTGACTGTTTACAGAAATGTAGCATTTAGTTGCTTTGATAGGGTATGGCCATGAATAACAAACTCAGGCTGTACTAAATTCATGATTGAGACGCGGCTTTCATATGCAGTGGAGACTCAGTTTTGGGCTCCTCAAGAATGACGCACGGGTCTCAACTGGTTGGTGGGGACGCAACTCTGACTCGATAGAGATGCGACTCTGGTCCCTTGAGAGGGCACAAACTCAGGTTGTACTGAGTTCATAATTGAGATGCGACTTTCATTTGCAGTGGAGACGCGATTTTGGGCCCCTCAAGAATGACGCGCGGGTCTTTAGCTGGTTGGTAGGGACGCGACTCTGACTCAATAGAGACACGACTCTGGTCCCTTTAGAGGGTGCAACCTTGAAGCGTGAACCTGCGTTCTTGATAAAGGAGGCACAACCTTTAGGTTCAGGACATAGCCTTCAAGTCTTGTAAATGGGTGTGAACTCAAGACGCAATCCCTGAATAGTTGTGGAAGGTGGACCCAACTCGCTGAGAAGACGCAGCTCTGGACCACTTTAGGGGACGTGATTGTGGACTCTTCAGTAGGAATGAAAGGAACGCAGCCCTCGGGTTTATGAAAGGTCGCGGACTTGTGGACACGACCTTTGAGTCTACGCCTGACGCCGCTTCCTAAGCATTACATGCAGCCCATCTTAAAGATCTTGTTAGATCTTTTAATGCCAAGTCGGCGTTGATGACTGGGGACTCGTGTCCTTCGATGTTTCCCGAAGCGGTAATCCACGCATCAGCTTCTTATTGGACTTGATGTTCATGCGGGAATTAAGGCTGATGGCTTTGATTTTTATGCCATTAATTGTAAGCCTTATGGCTTTTCTATAAATAGGCCTCACCCCCTTAAAAGTTCATTATTTAGACTATTTCTCTTTGAGAGCATGCGCTCTGAGGATCTTCGTCTTGATTTGTCTATCTTCCCTTCAAGGGGATGTATTCCAATGAACAGTAAGAACTTAAAGCTTCCATGCTTTCCTTTAATCTTTTTCAAGGATTATCACTGTCAAGTGATTTCAAGATCAAAAAACATCGCCTTAAGTGTTTTTATGGTCGCGCCTTGATGAATAAAGTTCAATTTCTAGAGAATTCTCCTTGGGTAGGAATCATTTTTCGCCATGAAATACTCAGTCCCACTGAGTTTCTGTTTTCCTGTCCATCGAAGAAATTCGATCTCTTGATTTTCTCTTGAAGTCTGATTGATGCGCCCATGTTCAGAAGTCGCTTCTTTCAGACTTCTTGATGAAGTGCGCGCTAGCTGACTTTCAATTCTAAGTCACAAGTCCTTTGAACGCGAGTGTGACAAACTCTATACTGAGATCTTGAAACACGAGTTTTGTGCATAAAGCCCCGTTTAAGGTTCTTAACTTAAGAGAATTCTAACTCTTTTGAGACCTCTGGAAAGGATGTGGCAACCCCTATTTCTTAAAAGCGGGTGTGGCGACTTCTGCGTCTGGGTTACCTCACGTCTTTTATCTTAAATGCAGGTCTAACACCAGACTGCATTCAGATCTGTACTAGCTAACTCCGCGTCTGAAGTTCACAACTTCAATCTCGCGTCTACCCTTCAGCTTTTTTTTTGCTTTAACATAATTTTAACCTTTTGGTTTTTTGCTTCTTGCAGGTTCTAGCAGCCTCAGTCAGTCTTCTGCGTATTCACTGGGCTCATGGGAGAATATTTCGACCAGCCAGCTTGTTCGAGCTCTTGAGATATCCATCAAGGCCTTATTGGACATGGCGCACCAGCACTGCCCCAGGTTTATCATGGTCACAGTGGTTTGGTGGTGGTATGGTGTCCTTGGAGGCCACAGGTAAGACGATGTCACCAGTAAGATCTCAGATCCTCCCTTCACTAATCTTACCCCCAGAAGTGAGATCGACGAAAAACTCATGCTCATTAGATGACTTTCTGGTGGTGAGATGCTCATTAATGAAGGATTTCGGCTCACACCAGTTGGTCAGGTGGAATCAGAATGTTCTTCTGCATTTTGACCTCAAGAAACACCATTGTTCTCGGTTAGCGATGAGCTTCTTCAATGTTTACATCATGCATCATGATGTAGTCAGCACTCTGTCATCTCAACACTGGTCACTGCGATATGATTCAGTGGAAGAAGAGAAAAACCTTCTTCTTCGCGCTCTTCCAAACATCTTGTTTTGAGCAGTGTAGATGTCTTGAGGAGTGAGTGCAACCTTTGCAGAAGAGAGGGACTTCTTTGTACTCCTTTATTGTAACACTCAATCTTATTTTATAAGAGAGCGGTCTTGTATCACTTTCATATGCTTGAATATAAATAAAATGACACTTTTTCTTGTCTTATGATATGTCTTGAATTCCTTTTTTTCATTGAAAATCAGATACATAGAAGTAGAAAACTCTTGACTTACTAGAAATGTGATAATTAACTTAACAACTCAAAGTTGGGAAAAATTCTGTTTCGAGAATTCAAGATTACTGTCTGAGGTATGATATTACTTGACAGGAATGTGGTCGAGGTGTGATATTAACCTGACTCAATGGGAGTTTCAGCTTCATTTAAGAAGACTGAAAACATCACTGTCATAGGTGTAATGTTAAACTTAGCAGTGAAGGTAATGCTTGAGGTGTAATTTTGAACTTGGCTTTAATCATCTCAACTTCGATAGGAAATTTCGAGGGAAAGTCATTGTCATAGGTGTATTGTTGAACTTAGCAATGACTGGACACTAGAGGTGAGATGTTAAACTTAGCATCACTCATCTCAGCTTCATATGGAAGCCTGAGGGAAAGTGACTATCAGAGGTTTAATATTGAACTTGGCAGCAACTTAATCACTGTTAGATGTGTAGTGTTAAACTTAACAATAATTTGTCAGAGGTGTATTTTGAACTTGACAAGAATTGAATTGTCGTAGGAGCAATTTTGAGACTTGTGACTCCATGTAGAGGAGAGACAAGTGAGGTTTGTACTCGTTGGGGAGTATTGAAAATTTTCATTGTCAGAGTTATAGTGTTAACATAGCAATGATTGTATTTATGGACCTACCACTCTATGGAAGAGAATTGGTAGGAGATTTTGGGTGGAAAGAAAAATAAACTATCAGACGTTTAATATTAGCATGACAATCGTTGATTTCCTGAGACATGAGAAATTTGCCGCTAGAGGTGTAGTATTAACATAATAGCGAGGATTTCTAATGAGTTTTGTTGTCAGAGGTTTAATATTAACTTGACTGAATCCATTAGGGATTGGAAAATCTAGTTTGTCAGAGGTTTAATATTAACTTGACAAATCTCAGTTCATTTCATTAGGGAGATGAACACAGGTATTTTTGTGGCCCTACCATACTATGGGTAAGAATTGGTAGGAGATTTTGGAGGAGAGGATGGGACCAAGTCCCTTAGGATTTTTAACAAACCCTCAGCTATCAACGGATTTGGTGTACCTTTACCAACTACTGTTTGAATTGGGCTAGCCATGCTATTCCCCTGGGCATGATAAGTTGTCAAAGACTTATGTTGGACTTAAAAGCCAACATTTTCCTCTATCCTTAGCCGTCGGAGGCGTCGGATGTCTGTAGAAGAGTAATTAAACTAAAACTGAAGTTTTGCATTTTGTTTCTTCTTCAAATTTTACATCATGCATCATGATGTAACCATCGCTTAATTAGCTTCACACTGATTAACCGTGATGTGATCCAGTGGAGGAAGAGAAGCTTTTCTTTGGCGTTCATCTTGGATCTGAAGTTTCGATCAGAGGTGTGGTATTAACCTGATCAGGAGAAGAGTACTATCAAGGATAGTATTTCTTTAAGAATTTTTCATTGATTGGCATCATGAGCGCAACACCGTCTGAGATTATGAGGCGATATGCTCCATTTGAGTAGACCGACTCTACAACAAATGGTCCTTCCCATTTGGGCTAGAATTTTTCTTTAGTTTTATGCGTCATCACCATAGGTCTTCTAACAGCTAAGACAAGGTCGCCTTTCTTGAAAGTTCATTTCTTAACTTTCTTGTTGAAGGCTCTGGTAATTCGAGCTTGATAGAGCTCGATTTGTTGTTAAGCTTGTAGGCGTTTATCGTCCAAAGCCTCTAGCTCTTGGAGTCGCAGTCGATACTTCTCCTCATTTGTCATCTCTACTGTGAAGGCGACACGTAGAGATGGGATTTGGATTTCTAATGGGAGTACAGCTTCATACCCATATACCAAGGAGAAAGGTGTAGCCTTCGTCAGGGTTCGAACTGTCGTGCGATAGGCCCGTAAGCATTCACCTAACTTGTTGTCCCAGTCACGTTGGCTTTTTGAGACGAATTTCTTGAGAAGTTTTCCAATAGTCTTGTTGAAAGCTTCTATAAGGCCGTTAGCGGCTGGATAATATGTTGTTGAGGACACACTCTGGATTCTGAACTTGTTGCAGAACCTCTGAAAAGTCTGGCTGACGAACTGAGGCTCATTATCATGCATAATCCGTCGTGGTACACTAAAGCAGTAAATAACGTGATGTTTAACGAATTTGACCACATCAGATGCTTTTACCTCCCTCAAGGGAACAGCTTCAGCCCATTTAGAGAAATAGTCAGTTATAGCTAAAATGAACTGATGTCCTTTGGATGAAGGTGGGCTGATAGGGCCAACCATGTCCATTCCCCACATCTCAAATAGCCAGGTTGAGATTGTAGAGCGAAGATATCCTAGTGCTTGATGGATGAAGTCACCATGGACCTGACAGGCGTGACATCATTTAGCGTAAGTGATGGTGTCAGGGATCGTCTTAGGCCAATAATATCCTAGTCTTCAGAGTCGATCCCCAAGCTTCGGACCAGGCTGATGAGCTCCACACATGCCAACATGCGCTTCTTTGAGTACTTCCTGTGCCTCCTTTGCGACAAACAGCGGACGAGGATCCCATCATGCAATCGGCGATACAGTGTTCGCGTGATCGCATTATAGTAGAATTTGGGGGCTTTCCTTCTAATGACAGCCGCCTCTTTGGGATCATCAGGAAGGATGTCATACAATGAATAGTCGATGTACGGGAATCGCTAATCCCTGAGTTCTAGACCCGTTGAAGTCTCTAAAGATTCTTTGGCTTGACAGTCTCCTATCGGCTTTTGTTAATCATCAAAAGCGGTTCTTGGGCAATACAAATCATAGCTGTAAACAAGTAATTTCTCTACTACTCCAGCTGGTAGGGCTAAGGAGGTAACGAGAGATGCCAGTGCATCTGCGTGCGTATTTTGCTGGTGTGGTACATGGTCGATGTAAAAGTTTTCGAACCTTTCGGCCATAGAGATAGTTGCATTGAAATAAGGTACTACGTCTTCATGCCTCACTTCGTGCTCTCCGCAAACTTGGTTAACGATGAGTTTAGAGTCACCGTATGCTTCGAGATTTTTAACGCCAATCTCATCGGCGATTTGCATTCCAATCAAGAGGGCATTGTATTCCGCTACATTATTGGAGCATGGCTCAGTTAATGAGAATGCACGAGGGATCACGTAGTTCTGTGGGGAGACTAGTACTACCCCTACTCCTGCTATGACATCTCTTGCGGACCTGTTCTCGATGCACCGTCAAATAAGAGTTTCCATACCTGTCCTTTAAAATGTCTGGGTCAAACAAACTTCAGCGATCTCGTATGGAAGATCCTCGTAAAGTTCAGTCGTTCTCGAATTTAGATGTTCAGTCAGGAAATCTGCCACCGCTTATCCCTTCACGACTTTTTTGCGGTAGAAAGCGCATCTCATATTGGGAGAGCAGTATGGCCTATTTTGCCAGTCGACCATTTAGCGATGATGGCTTTGTCATGAGCAACCTCAAAGGGTTAACTTTTAATATAACATTTATAGTTTGGCCTACCAAGTAGTGTCACATTTCTGGACGGCAAACACCAACGCTAAACATTCCTTTTCGATCGGGTTATACCGATGTTCGGCTCCGATCATGATTCTACTCAGATAGTAGATTGCCTACTCATGTCCCTGATCATTATTCTGAGCTAGTAAAGCTCCTAAGGAATAATCCACCGCTCGAACGTATATCAGGAAAGGTTTTCCTAAAACCGGATCTGTAAGGATGGGTGGTTGCGTGAGGTATCATTTGATTTTCTCGAACGCTTGTTGGCAAGCATCGTCCCAGATGAATGAGACACCCTTCTTCATTAATTTTATGAAGGGTTGGCATCTTCTGGAGAGATTTGAGATAAACCTCCGGATGTATGCTAGTCGCCCTTGCGATCCTCTAAGCTACCTGAGATTCCTTGGAGGTTACATCTCCTGGACAGCGCGGACTTTTTCTGGGTCTAAGTGAATTCCTTTGGATGTCACCGCAAACCCTAGGAATTTACCACTGGCAACCCCCAAGAAAGATTTGGTGGGGTTCATCTTCAATTGATGTGCCCGCATGATTTCAAAAACTGTCTTCAGATCTGCTATGTGGTCGTCCTTGGCGCGGCTTTTCACTGCAATATCTTCGACGTAGCATTCCACTATTTTACGCATGTGTTCATGAAAAATTGCATTCATAGCTCTCTGATATGTTGCCCCCACGTTCTTCAGTCTGAAGGGCATGACAGTATAGGAATATATCCCCAGCAGAGTCACTATCTCTTGTTTGGTGGGAAAATTGAAGGGGCGTGTTAATTCTTTATTTGATTATAAAGAAATTATAACAGATCAATAATTTGGTTACAAGAGAGGGAAGATATTTAAGCTCAAATCTCCTCTTTATTTAATGCTGGGTTCTTGATGTGGTGATGGAAAGTGAATCTTATTTTCCGTTGACTGGGTGAATGTCAAGACTTCTTGGGAATCTTCTCTTTAGACGGTGGACGAAGTAACACAGTTTTTTGTCTAACGAGAATCTCATAGAGATCGTAGGCAAAAATAAACTTGTACGCAACAAGTTATTAGAAGAGTTGAACTCTCTTTTCCTTTTAGCTGGAGATCTTGGTACTTCTACGGCTTACAACTGAAGTTCTTCTGACCAGATTTTTCCGACCCCTCTTCTATAGCAAACTGGGCTATTTATAGAGGTTTTAGGGGGTAAAAGTGTCCCCTAAAAATACTCCATAATGGGGGTTAACTCTCTCATTATGTGGGCAGTAATTGACCCAGTAATGAGGGCAGTTATAACCGAGACGCGGGCTTTGGGTCTCGCATTTTGCCAATGAGGTGATGCTTGAGAAACGCGAGTTTCAAATTCTGCGTCAAGCTTCACGTGAGACATGAGCTTTGGGCTCTGTGTCTTGGTAAGTGATACTGAGATGTGGCTTTCATGCTCCACATCTTGGTCATTGTAGTGATGTTGAGACGCGGGTTTCAATCCTCGCGTCAAGGTGCTACGCTATTAGCGATGATTAGCCTTGCGTTTGGAGTTTGGACTCTGCTTTTTGATGACTTGTCTTCAGTGATTTTTATACAGCCTACAATGCTCTCAGCATGTCTTCTAATATCTGAATAATCCTCTCTGATTGTCCATGAGTCTGCGAGTGTGCTGTAGTACTTGGATGTAATTTGGTCCCTAAGGCCTTAGATAAACCCACCCAGAATTTTGATAAAAAGCGAGGGTCCTTGTCTAATACAATTATTTTAGGTACTTCATGTATCTGAACTATCTCTCGGAGGTAAATCAGTGCCAACTTCTCCATCGAGTAATTCATTCGGATGGGCAGGAAGTGTGCAGACTTTGTGAGTCAATCCACGACAATCCATATAGCGTCGCGTCCTTAAGGTGAAATCCTATAACAAAATCCATAGTAATGTGACTCCACTTCCACTCAAGGATTGGTAAGGGCATCAATAATTCCGAGAGTTTCTTATGTTTGGCTTTAAATTGCTGGCATGTTAAGCACTTTATCACAAAGTTAGCTCTGTCTTTCTTAATTTTTTCCCATCAGAACTTTGTTCGAAGATCTTGATACATCTTTGTTACTCCAAGATGTACCGTATGGAAAGTGTGATGAGCTTCTGTCATAATTTCTTCCTTGAGCCTTGCATCTTGTGGTACACACACACGGTGTCCAAATTTCAACATCCCTTTATCATAGGTGAACCTTGAATTTTCCCGCCTTGAACCTGAAAGAACACGTAGAGGGGGTCAATAGGTGTAAGGCTAATCTAATGAGAAATGATGCGGAATTAAAAACAAATTGCAACACACTTAGTGTAACCAAAGAGTGTAGCCGAATTTCCGGTAAAGGGCTCTGGACTATTTCCTCTAAATTCTTCTAAATAAGAGTTGAGGTGCTATTTGAAACTTTCTTGGTTGAACACAAATATGGGCACACACAAGCAATACCAAGCATATAAGTATGATATGAACAATATGAAATAATGCAAGACACAATATAAGAGAGAGAGAGAGAGAGAGTTTAGAGAAAGTGGATCAAACGCAAGCACTAAGATATGTTTCGCTGTTCGAGCCACTGCTCTACATCCCAGCCTTCACACAGAAGGATTTCCATTATATCGTCCACACATAACTTCCCACGCAGGGAACCTCCACTGAGAATTTGGGTAATACAACATTAGAGTACACAACTCCTCTCTCAACTAACACAACCTCTACACAAGAGGTAGGGCACTAAGCCACAACCTCTCAATAGAGGGATATGGCACGAAGCCAAATAACAACAATCACCTCTCACTAGAGGGATAGCCACAAAGCTAAAACCAACCACAATCATCTATATACTTAGAGGGAAACAAACACAGCCGAACACAACCTCCACAATCACCTCTACACATGAGGGATACTAACAAATATAAGAAGGTTTCAACACTTGGTGATCTCAAAGACCACAAACTAATTTTCCCACAAAAACAAGATCCTAATAGATAGGATAGATATGATAGCTCAAGTGTGAAAAAATAAAGAGTTTGGAAATCAAATTACAAAGAAAAAACTCTTGGAAAAACTTCTAGATAGCTATAGAAATGAAGATCAAAAACCAATTTCCAAAGACTCTATTTTTCTTTGATTTTTCTAACCCTTTAAGAAAAAAATAAAGATAAAATCTTTAAGTCCAAAACTCTTTTATTAAACTTGCTGTTAAACACTTGTAAAGATGGGAATTTTTGCTCTCTCAAAAACTTGTTAAAAACAGCCAAGGAGGGGGCTATTTATACCCCTCCACAATTCTGCCCGTTGGCAGCCAGGGAAGGTCAGAAATGACCTTCCGGTCGACCGACCAACGGTCATTTTTATGACCGTTGAGCCACCGGTCGACTGCCCGGTCGACCGAGACTGGATACAGAGAGCAGCAGCTCTCTGCCGGTCGACCGGGGCCATTTCCAGAGAGCAGAGCTCTCTGGCGGTCGACCGGCCCACCAGCCACTACTGCCATGCATGTTTGTGCACGTCGGTCGACCGACTTCTGTAGCAGTCGATCGTCCGGTCTACCGGTAGACGGCCAGGTCCAGCTTTTAAGGGATTAAAAAAAAACTTGTCTTTTAACTTCAATTAATCCCATAAAATCACATAAATTCCACAAAAATAAGTTCTTAAAATATCTTTGAAATACAAACATATGTGACTAAAATTCAACACATATTATAAATCATTTGAACCATTTTTGTGATATTGAAATTTGCCTTAAACACAAAATCCGTATTTTCTAAAACTTGGATTTTTGAAATGGAAAATCGTTTCTCCAAAACTCATATAAATACAAAAATATGATATTGAAACAACTTTGAAGCATATTGTATATGGATAGAATCCAGTATACCTGTAAAGATATCTAGCTATGTATTTGATATGAAAACCAAGATTGGTTAAGCCGAAAGCCAAAAATTTAAACTTGAGTGTGTATGCGAACTTGATCATATCAACACTATCTAATCTTTATATAAGATCTAAACATACTAAACTAAACAAACTGAGGTCTTCTTGTAGAACTCCATCTCCAAGTCGACTCGATCCAAACACAATCCAATGAGCTTAACTCCAACCGAGTGGTAGATGTGATCTTAATGCACGAGCTCTTGAATCAATTTGTGAAAGCTCCAAAACTCCTTTGTTGAAGCTAATCACCTACTAATATCTTGATCAAATATCTAAAACTAAATATCAAAAGATTATTAGTAAACTATAACTATATGAGTTAATCATCATCAAAACTAGAGTGATGGGCCTCTGGGCCAACAATCTCCCTCTTTTTGATGATGATAAAGCTCATGGAGTTATATATGCATGGGTTGAAGTTAAACTTCATAGAAGCTCCCCCTTAAATCAGTATAGCAATAAACAATAAAGATATTCAATGTATGCATTAAAACAAATAACACATATTAACATATATGCTTGATACTAATTGAAACAAAAACATATATGCTCTGATACCAATTGAAAAAAATAATCATGCATATAGATGACATAAGTATGCATATATAAAACTCCAAATTTCTTTCCCCCTTTTTATCACATCATCATATGCATATATAAACTCCAAATTTCTCTCCCCCTTTTTGTTAAATCATTAACAAAGGGGCATAAATAAACTCAAATCATTTTCTTCCTCTTGGTCAAATCAAACAAGAATGGTGTATATGCAATATACATTCATGAAGAGGAGAGACATAAAGTTAACTCCCCTACATACATACATTATATGAAAAAGAGATGACTAAACCCGAATCACATAACGCATAGCATACAATATATAAAAGGAGATGTGAAGCTCCCTCTACACACGTGTACTACATACCAAAGAAAAGTCAATCACTTCAATATGAAATACACTCAACATGAATCTATATAAAGAGAAGATGTTAAGCTTCCCTTGCATATAAGTAATACAAATCAAAACAATGTGATACTAATTGAAATAATATATCAATTTATGATAAAGGTATACATCAAAATATCATGATACCAATTTATGATACTAATTGAAAAATAAACAAAACATTTTTAAGATACCAATTGAAAATAAATAAAATTTTTAAGATACTAAAAGATACCAATTGAAAATATCTTGATACCAATTTAAAAAGTCTTGTAAATCTTGATATCAATATAAACTGAGACATTGTATGTTTTTGATACCAATTATCTATATATTGTAGATCTAGATACCAATTGAAAGAATATATATACTGTAAGTTTTGATACCAATAGAAAGTAAAAACCAAATTTTTTTTTTTAGGTAAATACAACTCATTTCAATTAGATATCAATTTAAAATGAAGCATGATACCGATTGAAAAACACGAATCAACCTTTTTGGTTAGACACTAAAATTATTTTGCAATAGAGATACCAAATAGAGAATAATATCAATTTAAGATTCTTGATACCAATATTGAAAATGTTAGCATATACCATTGAAAATATTTTTCATTAGGAGCGTAGGAAACTAGTTGAAAAGTAAGATACCAATTGAATAATATCATGTTTTTATCATAAGGAATGGGAGTAAAATACCAATTGAAAATAAAACCAATTGAAAGGTAAAACATGAATTTTCTCCCCCTTTAAGAAATACAAAAGAAACAATGCATAAGATACCAATTGAAAAATAATTAACATTAAAGAGTAAATCAAGCTTAGCATAAACATAATTTATGCTTTATGATGTAAAAATATAGTAAGCACAATCAAATCACATATATATGTATGAAAAATTAAATACCAATCGAAATTGATACTATTTTAAGTTTGAGGCATACATACATATAGAAAACACAAATATGAGTATACAACCAAAAAAATATCAATTGTGATACCAATTGAAAAAATATGAGGATCAAGTGTATAACTCATACCTACCACCTTATTCATGCACATTATTAAATAGATTTTCAGTAAGACACACAAGGCATGGTCGCCCATCCATCCGCCCTTGGCGTTGGTGGGGTTTCCAAAAATAAGTTTGAAAATAATATTTGTATAATTGAAAAACACTACCAAGTTAAGAATATGAACTAGTTTTAGGAGAATTTTGAAAACTAGTATGAAATCCTTCAAGTAAGAAATAAAACATGAATATATTCCAAGAAAAATATGTAAGTCACACGATCATTGACACTCAAAATCTATAAAGCACAATTAAAGCTCATGAAAACAACAATCATGATTAAATAAGAATAATATGAGTGGAAGAATCATGTAATCAACAAAATCATGGGAATAGGCAATTTAGCTCAATATGAAATTTCTTTATAAACATGAAAAATATGAAAATTTAATTTTCATCAAAATAATTCAAACTTTAAGGCATATGTATGTTATGTCTAAACTAGAAGTATACATACATATCCAAACACAATTGAGTTCATAAAGAAATTTTACATGAAACGCAAATTACTCAAGGTTATACATGTATATCTTAAAGTTTTGACAAAATTGACATATAAATGAAGCTAAATACATTTTCATGAAAAATATGTACAAAATGGGGAATACAAGTCATAATACACGAATCATCAAAACTAGGATATACTAGTACATCTAATGGGTACAAGTGAGCAATTAAGCACAAACATACAAAAATCAAATATGGCTCATTAGTTGTACAAGTATCTACACAAGTTTTAATGAAAATTACATCTAAACATGTAATCAAAACATGAAGTGCAAAATCATAAATATAAATCAATATGATCATTATGTAAATGCACATGTTTTAGAGTTATGATATACACAATAGCTAAACTTTAGTGAGAACACAAAATATGGATCCATATGAACATGGGTGTATCTCAATTACTATACATGTATGTCATAAGTCTAATTACCATGACATTTATCATAATAATCATGAAAAATCAAAACATGCTAAAAATCAACCATATAAAAGCATATAAACTAAATGGGAGTTAGAGATAGTTACCAAAACTATTAGGACTAATCTCTAGATCTCCAAACCATGGTGGTTCTCCCACCAATCTTTTCTTGAAAGTGATGCATCCAAAAGTGTCACCATATAGCTCGGAATGCATTCACCTCAAGGTACCAACGTATCTCATGTCATGTGAGAGCCCACACCTACATCAAGTAAAATAGGAGTGGCTTATGGTACCCTACCTTATTGGGTCCATTGGGGTTAGCATCTTTTCTGACCCAAACAAATTTATTTGCAAAATTTATATTATGTAATCTATCATAATAAAACTTTGCAAAGTGGCCCTTACGTTCACAATGTGTACAAGTGTACACATGAGCATACATGGAATCATGTGTGTGAGCTGATGAGCATGTGCATGCCGTGGTTTGTGTGCATGCATAGGAGGAGCATGTTTCTTGTGAACATGAATTTCAACCGTGTGTGGTTCATGCCACATTGGCTCAAAGTGGAGCCCAAATAATCAACACTCTTCATTAATATATTTATATCATTTTCAATAATAATAGAATAGGTGGAGCATGCTATAAGTACACTAGATGATGAAGCATGGCAAACATGTGAGTCAATATCATTTTCAAAGATTTATTTTCATTAGTAATCAAATCCAATTCTTTTGAAATAGAAATAATTTTGTTTTTCAAAGAATCATTTTCTTTTAAAACAAAAAAATGTTTTGAAGATAGAACTTTATTTTTCTTCAAAACTTCATCACAATTATTTTTACCTTTTAAGATTTTGTTTTCATTTAAAGCAAGATCAAGTTGGGATTTCAATGAGTCCCTTTCATTTGAAATCTCATCCCTTTCTTGCAAAGCCATGTTAAGTTTTGAAAATAAATCCTTATTTTCTTCTTTCATTTTAAAGTTTTCTTTTCAAGAGTTGATACTTTTGTAATAGGTTTTCACAAACAAGAGATAATTCTTCATTTAAAGCATCGGCATCAACATAATCATCACCGGAAGACTAGCACTATCATCAAGTTGAGTTTCCGAATTTACCTCAAGAGAGTCATTCCCTTGGACCATGTAGCAATGTTATTCGGATTCATCCTCACTAGATTCCTTCTCCACTATGTTTGGCGTTTGAAGCTTTGGAGAGGACAAGATGTTCCACACTGCAAAGGCAGAATCACAATGAGAAATCATAGAAAGATAATCTTTACTTAGAGTGCTCTTAAGTGCCTCAAGGGCTAGTGCATTGGCCTCTATATGCTTGCTATTATCAAGATAAGATTTCTTGGTAGCGGCAAGGTAAACATGCATTCCTAGAGTCTTGAGATACATACTCATCTTAATCTTCTATTCATTGATGTTGGAAACATCAAACATAGGAGGGGTCATCAAATCCATGAGAGTGTGTAAGAAAATAAGTGTGCAAATGCAAATCTAGATTAGCTAACCAAGATTTCACTCCTAGGTGTTAAACCTAATATCAGGAGCGTAGGCTCTGATACCAATTGAAAGAACACCTAGAGGGGGGTGAATAGGTGTAAGGCTAATCTAATGAGAAATGATGCGGAATTAAAAATAAATTACAATACACTTAGTGTAACCAAAGAGTGTAGCCGAATTCCCGGTGAAGGGCTCTGGACTATCTCCTCTAAATTCCTCTAAATAAGAGTTGAGGTGCTATTTGAAGCTCTCATGGTTGAACACATGTATGGGTACACACAAGCAATACCAAGCATATAAGTATAATATGAACAATATGAAATAATGCAAGGCACAATATCAGAGATAGTTTAGAGATATTGGATCAAACGCAGACACCAAGATATGTTTCGAGGTTTGAGCCACTGCTCTACGTCCCCACCTTCACACAGAAGGATTTTCACTATATCGTCCACACAGAACTTCCAACACAGGGAACCTCCACTGAAGATTTGGGTAATACAAGTTTAGAGTACACAACTCCTCTCTCAACCAACACAACCTCTACACAAGAGGCAAGACACTAAGCCACACAAGATCAACCTCTCAATAGAGGGATAGGGCACTAAGTCAAACAACAACAATCACCTCTCACTAGAGGGATAGGCACAAAGTCAAACTAACCACAATCACCTCTACACTTAGAGGGATACAAATACAACCAAAATAACCTCCACAATCACCTCTACATAAGAGGGATACCAACAAATATAAGAAGGTTACAACACTTGGTAATTTCAAAGACCACAAACCAATTTTCCCACAAAAACAAGATCCTAATAGATAAGATAGATATGATAGCTCAAGTGTGAAAAAATAAAGAGTTTGAAAATCAAATCACAAAGAAAAAAACTCTTGAAAAACTTCTAGATGGCTATTGAAATGAAGATCAAAAACTATTTCCAAAGACTCTATTTTTTTTTGATTTTTTCAACCCTTTAAAAAATAAATAAAGATAAAATCTTTAAGCCCAAAACCCTTTTAAAAAAACTTGTTGTTAAACACTTGTAAGTATGGAAATTTTTGCTCTCTTAAAAACTTGGTGAAAACAGCCAAGGAGGGGGCTATTTATACCCCTCCACAATTCTGCCCGTTGGCAGCCAGGAAAGGTCAGAAATGACCTTCCGGTCGACCGCCCAGTCAACTGGCCAACGGTCATTTTTATGACCGTTGAGCCACCGGTCGACCGCCCGATCGATCGGGACTGGATACAGAGAGCAGCAGCTCTCTGCCGGTTGACCGCCCGGTCGACCGGGGCCATTTCCAGATAGCAGAGCTCTCGGCGGTCGACCGGCCCACCAGCCACTACTGCCGTGCACGTTTGTGCACATCGGTCGACCGTCTGGTCGACCGGCAGAAGGCCAGGTCCAGCTTTTAAGGGATTAAAAAAACTTGTCTTTTTAACTGCAATTAAATCCCATAAAATCACATAAATTCCACAAAAATAAGTTCTTATAATATCTTTGAAATACAAACATGTGTGACTGAAGTTCAACACATATTATAAGTACTTGAACCATTTTTGTGATATTGAAATTTGCCTTAAGCACAAAATCTGTATATTCCAAAACTTAGATTTTTGAAATGAAAAATCATTTTCTCCAAAACTCATGTAAATACAAAACATGATATTGAAATAACTTTGAAACATATTGTATATGGATAGAATCCAATATACATGTAAGATATCTATCTATGTTTTTGATATGAAAACCAGATCGGTTAAACCGAAAACCAAAAATTTAAACTTGTGTGTGTATGTGAACTTGAGCATATCAACACTATCTAATCTTTACACAAGATCTAAACATACTAAACTAAACAAACCGAGGTCTTCTTGTAGAACTCTATCTCCAAGTGACTCGATCCAAACACGATCTAATAAGCTTAACTCCAACCGAGTGGTAGATACGATCTTGATGCGCGAGCTCTTGAATCAATATGTGAAAACTCTAAAACTCCTTTGTTGAAGATAATCACCTACTAATATCTTGATCAAATATCTGAAACTAAATATCACAAGATTATTAGTAAAACTATAACTACATAAGTTAATCATCATCAAAACTAGAGTGATGGGCCTCTGGGCCAACAGAACCTTCTTCACAATCCTTCTTATCCTGTCATCCCATTGTTGTGTCTTTTGATTCGGTCATATAGGTCATATTGAACACTAACCTGATTCACCCAGCTTGTTAAAATCCCAGGTCCCTTTATTCGGACTTCCAATTGCATCTTTTCTAACTCCTTCAATAGCCTTGATTGTTGAGTTATTAATAGGGCAATGATCCTCCTAACTTTCAACTTAGGGTATCAGCTACTACATTGGCTTTCCGCGGATGATAGTGAATAATCAAGTCATAGTCTTTTATCAGCTCCAACCATCTCCGCTGTCGGATGTTTAGCTCCTTTTGAGTGAATATCTTTTGTGGTCTGTATAGATTACACATGATACTCTATACAGGTAATGTCTCCATATCTTTAGGAAGAAAACAACTGTAGCCAATTCTAGATCATGAGTAGGGTAATTTTTTTCATGATTTCTTAGTTGTCTAGAGGCATAGGCTATAACCCTTTCGTGCTGCATTAACATACACCCTAACCCTTGCTTGGATGCATCACTGTATATATGATATCCCTCGGTTCTTGAAGGCATAGCTAGGATCAGGGCCGAAGTTAGCCTATCCTTCAATTCTTGAAAGCTTTTCTTCTGGCTCTCTCCCCAGATGAACTTGATACCTTTTTTGGTTAGCATGGTTAGGGGCATTGCTATTTTGAAAAACCCTTCTACAAATCTTCGCTAGTAACCGGCTAGGCCTAAGAAACTTCTAATCTCCTTAACATTGGTGGGCTGGGGGCAATTTTTGATCGCCCTAATTTTTACAGGGTCTACTGACGCTCCTTCTCTAGATATGATGTGCCCGAGGAAGCTCACCTGATCTAACCAGAACTCACACTTCTTAAACTTTGCATATAATTATTTTTCTCTTAGTGTTTGCAGTATTATCTTCAAGTGCTCCTCATGTTCCTTCTTCTTCTTGGAGTAGATTAGTATGTCATCAATGAACACTACCACGAATTGATCAAGATATGGCTGAAATATTCTATTCATCATGTCCATAAATACTGTCGGAGCATTAGTTAATCCAAATTGAATTACAAGAAATTCAAAATGCCCATATAGAACAACAACTAAGCCATTTGTCCCAAGTATTTGGGTAAGCTACATGAACCAGAAGAGATTTACGTTAGATCGGGCACATGGATCAGCTTTCTCCACTCATTCCTATCAAGTAATATGCCTTCACTAAGACCTTTAGCCTCTATATCTTATCGTATTACCTCCATCCACGTTTTCTTCGGTCTCCCCTACGCTCTTTTAACTTGCCCTAAATTGATATCTCTACTCGCTTGACTGGCGCATCTGTAGGTCTACATCGCACATGAACAAACCATCGTAAGTGATTTTCTCTCATCTTCTCTTCTATAGAAGCTACACCTATCTTAGTACGAATATCCTCATTTCTCACCTTATCTCTCCGCGTGTTACCACACATCCAACGAAGCATGCGCATCTCTGTTACACTGATCTTCTGGGCATGATGTCTCTTTATAGCCCAACATTCTGTATCCTATAACAAAGCTGGCCTAATAGCAGTCCTATAAAACTTTCCCTTCAGCCATAACGGAATGTTACGATCATAAACTCCTGTTGTGCTTCTCCATTTCAACCAGCTGGCTTGAATCCTATGGTTGACATCACTATCGATCTCCCCATATTTTTTGATAATAGAACTCAAGTACTTAAATGACTGCACATCGGTATTTCTTGTCCATCTAGTCTCACAATATTATAATCTCAGATTCCCTATTTACTGAATTTACACTCCATATACTCTGTTTTGGCCCCACTTAATCTAAAACCTCGAGATTCTAGAGTTTGCCTCCATAACTCTAATTTAATATTTATCCCAGCTCTCATCTCATATACTATGATAATATCATCAGCAAATAGCATACACCATGGTATCTCATCCTGAATAGCTCTAGTATGCTTATCCATCACTATGGCAATAAGAAAGGACTCAATGCAGATCTTTGATGCAATCCAATTGTGATAGAAAAATCACTTGTTATGCCTTCATAAGTTCTGACATTTGCCACTACTCCATCGTACATATCCTTAATTATGTCAATATATTTGATGGGGACTCCCTTTTTCATCAATGTCTACCATAATACCTCTCTTGGCACCTTATCATAAGCTTTTTCTAAATCAATAAAGACCATATACAAATTTCTCTTCCTCTCTCGAAATCGCTCTATAAGTTGACGAAGCAAATGAATAGCCTCTGTCATCGATTGCCCCGGCATGAACCCAAACTGGTTCTCTGATATTGTAACATTCTGCCTTAACATGTGTTCAATTACCCTTTCCCAAAACTTCATGGTGTGACACATGAGTTTTATTCCACGATAGCTTGAACAACTTTGGATATCACCCTTGTTCTTATAGAGAGGTACTAAGGTACTCTTCCTCCACTCATTTGACATTTTTTAGTTAACCAGATCTTGTTAAAGAGGTTTGTCAGTCATCTCACGTCCACCTCCCCTAAGCATCTCATACCTCAATAGGAATTCCATCCGGGCCAACAGGTTTCCTTGACTTCATCCTCTTGAAGGTCTCTTTAACTTCAGATTCACTAATTCTGCCTATATAATTATAATTCATATCCTGACACTGAATGGTAAAGTCATCCAAGTCTTGAGTAGAATTACCATTGAACAAATTATCAAAATACTCTCTCTCTCCATCTTTCTTTGATTTCTTCATCTCGAACTAAAACCTTCTGATCCTCATTTTTAACACACCTCACAGTACATAAGTCTCTAGTCTTTCTCTCCCGTATTCGAGCAATTCTATATATATACTTTTCAACTTCTTTGGTATCCAACTTCTCATACACTTTTATATACACTTTAACTCTTGCATTCTGAACAGCTTTCTTAGCATCCTTCTTGGCTAGCTTATACCTCTCAAATTTCACTCCATCACAATTTTTCTTCAAATCTCTATAAGAGTCTCGTTTGATCTTAATGGCAGCTTTTACCTCTTCATTCCACCATGATGTGTCCTTACATGGTGGAGCACCACCCATGACTCACCAAGTACACCTTTAGCTACTCTTCAAATGCCCAAATATGGTTCTGAAAGCACTCTTAGGTATATCATCTTGTTTAATATTTAATTGATGATATCTTGATCTTAGATTAATTTTAGAAAATACGCTGGCACCCTGAAGTTGATCAAACATATCATCAATCTTAGGGAGCGGATAATGTTTCTTGATGGTAACATTGTTCAACTCTCTATAATCAATGCATAATCTCATACTCTCCTCTTTCTTCTTAACAAATAGCACTGGGGCTCCCCAGGCTGACACGCTGGGTCGAATGAACCCACTATCGAACGGCTCTTGCAGTTAATCCTTCAATTCCTACATTTCTGCTGGAGCCATTCTATAAGGAGCTTTAGAGGTAGGGCCTGATCCTAGGAGTAAATCAATAGAGAATTCGATCTCTGTCTGGGAGTAAGCCTTATAACTCTTTCGAAAACACATCGGGATATTCCTTCACCACTGTTACTCTCAAATTTTAATTCAGCTTCCTTCTTATCTATTACGGCTGCTAGAAATCCCTGGCACCCTCGTCTCAACAGTTTCGTAGTTTTAATAGCTAATATGATCTGCATTCTTTTCCCATTCTTTATTCCTTCAAGGGTAAATTTTAGGATTCCTTCCTTTTGAAAGTTACCCTCTTTTGGTGACAATCTACGTGGGCATGGTGAGTTTATAACCAATCCATTCCTAAAATGGCATCATATTCCATTCTCCCTAGTTTTACTAGGTCGACCTTGTTTTTACTTCTCCTATCATAACTTCACATCTCTTATAGCACCACTAGAAATCATTTCTGTACCTATAGGGGTCGATATAATTAGTTGAAATTCCAAGACTTCAGGTTTCTTATTTAATCTGGATGCAAATATTTTAGAAATAAAAGAGTATGTGGCACCAGGATCAAATAATACTCGGGCAGTATGCCTAATTATGCAGGTAATACTTCCACCACGGCATTTGATGCTCGAGCTTCCTGCTAAGTCAAGGCTTCATCTTCCCCTGAGCTCTAGGTTGTAGCACTGAAGATTGAGTCATTGTCAGTCTGGTTGTGGTGAATGGTCGTCTGGAGGCTCCAGATGGTCCCGAAAATGGGCAGCGCCATAATTCGCCTTTCAGTCCCAAATCCCATGCTCGGGTATCCATGTAGGTTTGGACACTCCTTCCTCATGTGACCAATATTGCCGCATATGACACATTGCTTGCCTTAAATACAGTTGCCCACATGGTTCCTGTTACACCTGAGACACCATGGTTTCTAGTAAGGTTTGGACGAGGAGAGGGTATTGATTGGGGCCCGTGCGAGAATCCTCCTCTATTCCACGTACCACAATGATATCTTGAAGCTGGTACTACCGAGGATCCCATATTTCTATTAAATATAAAGTTGACCCTCCAGAGCTATGTGTCTCCTGATATCAGGGACGTTTAGGTGGAGGAAATTCCTTATTTGGGACTTTTTGGTCTTCTAGTATGTCTCGTTTAACTTCCAATGCCTTCTTCACAGCTTGGATGCAGATTTGACGTCATGCCCCGCTTCCCACAATACGTGAAAACGGAGTCGCGACGAGAGTCGACGACGTATATACGCGAGAAAAATACCCCACGTATATACGCTAAGCTTAAAGTAACCTGAATAAGTTATAAATCTAAATCATACTAAATCAACGATCACTGCAATATCACATATAAGCATCCACACATGATATCATATAAAAGAACTGGAATAAAGACTGAATTTGATATACATGATCAAGAAACGTATAAAGACAGGAATAAAAAGAGGCAAGAATACTAGAATAAAAAAAGAGAAACTCTAACTCCTCGCGAAGCATACGATCACACGAACACCTGAACAATATAAGAAAGTGTCTAAAATCCAGGACGTGCGAATCTAGGGTTGTCAGAAGCGACCTAATGAGTGTGCGTGTAAAAGGAAAGGTGTTCGTGCATAATAACAATATAAGCAATAACAACATGATAAACTAATTAAAAGATAACAGAATAATTAATATCAAGAACAAAACTATAAACGATATATACTGGTATCATAATAAAAGGAAACCACTAATGTCATGATGTGTAACCTAGCATATGTTACTAGTCTGGTATACAATCAAGTCATGTGTACAATCATATGTCTATCATAGTTTATATATGTACAATCAGGTGATTACGGTCTACACTATAAACAGTTCATTATCATTTATTACATCAGTAAATACCAATTGCCACCTGTAATAGACGCATCCCATACTGCGCCTATCACACGTGTCAATCAGGGCCTAAGTTATTGAAATTAATAGAAGAGACATTGTCCATGTTTAAGTGGGTTCCGTACATACCCGAAACCAGGACCCAATCACCTGGCGCTGACCAGATCCTACCGCTAGAAAGTCAATAATAATAATAATATACATAATACGGGATGTCAGTCATCCCTCGAAACCCTGCAGTGGAACCGTATCTCGGTTGCATAACCTGTATGTCCACCCAAAATACAGACGCTGTCTCCTACATCAATTTTTTCAATCCCGGTGTAAGTTGTCAATTTATATTATTATTTAGATCAATCAATATCCACGTTATTTTGATTACTGAGATGATGTGTTGGTAGTAACAATATCAATGATGTAATAATAACAATATGGACAATATTATCACGTAAACGGTTAGAACAATGAAACAATGAATGTGTCACGGTCCGACAATATTTTCCCAATAACTTTCATTAACATGAATACAATACAAGCCTGAATACTGCTTAATAGACAGCCTCATCTAGAACTGATCAATATCACATATACTTGTACTGCATATAACAATAGTCGATTTGGCTACTCATAGTCTCAATAGTCATCATGAACCTAGCCTCAATAGTCATTCTGATCATCAAGTATCAATCTATGTCAAAGTAATCTGGTACAGTAACCCACATGTTTAATAAATCAATAACCCGTTCTCTCATCATATCAATTTACTCTAGTCCTCAAGTCATCGATATATCCATCCTCTAAGTCACCGATATATCCGAATCTCAATAATTACAATACTACATGTTCTGATATATCTAATCAAATTCCCACACTCTAATCTGATCAAAATCATCACACATTCTCACTTCTATTAAGGTTAATCATAAGATCCCAAAACTCAGTAACAAATCAGATATATATCTAAGATATATCAGGTCAGGTCAACCCAATGCCTATTCCTCAACCCTCAAGTCAACTCCAATCCAATCGAGTCTACTGACTGGTTCAAGTCCACAATTTTATTTTATTAATGAAGAACTCCTATTTATTCAATAATCGATATCCAAATCAATCAAGATCATTACTATGAAGTGTAACATCCTCGATCGATATGGAATCTAGTTCACCTCTACATCTAGTAGTCAATATCGCTAAGATCATCAATACATCAGTCAAACTCATCAATGCAAGAATCCACAAATAATATCTCCAAGTAGTCCAAAAGTCAGTCTCAACGCATACACTAGCGTCAAGGGTATTATATTCATACATGTGCATGTATCGATAAAACAGTCTATCGATAAAGCAACATCATGTCTAACACGTCCTCAATATCCAAAAGAGTTCTAGTCGAAATAGTCACCAAACAATTCGTCTGAAAAATACTATACATAAGATATGAATCTAACCTCAATCATGAATCAATCATCTTTAAGATCAATATATTTATATTCTAAGATTTATCATAACTAGGTCAATTACAAGATCAAATCCGGTCTAAGGTATATTAATACTAGGCCTAAGCCAACAACGGTCATTTACAATACATGAAATGATACTAATACAAGCTACTACACAAATAAGGTGAACAATCAATAATGTCTCATTAAGTGATACATGTAATTAAACTGGTAAAATGCATCAAATAATCATATGAAATAATACGAATAAAAATACAAATATCCAATAACAACGATAAATAAGAAAATGACATAATAACAAACACTTACCTCAAATGACGTGGTTTCGAAACCGAATCACCATCGGTCTTTACTGTACGAACCGGTACGAATTTTCGGATCATCCCATGGGTTGGTCTTTAAATCGCATATGTGTCAGGTCTATAATGAATACCAAACTTAATCTCTGTTACTGAGTTCGAATCACATGAAATGACATATTAAAACACATAAATAAAATAATTAAAATAATATAAACACTGGTCGGGTCTGAGATGGGAATGGGTCTAATAACTTAAATCCACTTCTATTTATGGTGGATTCATCTTGGGTCCAAGACAAAGTGGGTTTGGATTTGGAGGATCCAACATGGAAATGGAAGGACAGAGAGAAAAAGAATGTAGTAGCAGAAGAAGAGGGAAATGGTGGGGGGAAACGGCGGTAGGGCCGCCCCGCTTGGGGCATGGTAGTGCCGGCAGTGGCGCTGCCCAGCACACAACCGCGATGGTAGGAAGCGTGGTGGAGCGCCTGGGGGTGGGGTTGTTGCGGGGGAGAGAGAGTACGAGAGAGGGAAAGATGGGTTCAGCCACATAGGAGGAGCTTGGTTAAAAAGCTTTGTTGTGTGCATGATGGAATGCCAGAGAAGGGAGCCATGGAGGTATTGGCCATCTCGCGCATGAGGCGGCACATGTGAAGGTGGGTGCGGGTGCCGTCAGCGGCGGGGACCCGAGGTGGCAGTGGAAATGGAGAAGAATGGGGTGTATTCGGTGGATGGTACACGACAACGAGAGGGAGGAGGAAGGAATGACGATGCGTCGGCCCCATGGCACGGCAACGCGGAGGAGGAAGATGGGGCAGACTTGACTACGATGGCGTGACGTCAGAGGAGGTTGAGGTTGGTGGAGAGATAGAGAGGATAAAATCATGAAGAAGAAGAAGACGACGGCTGGTAGTTATAAGTTATGGTTTTGAGAGGTAGAAGGAGACGTCAAGATATATATATATAGGGTTGGAGTGTGTTTGGCCTCTGGGCTGAAAAAGAGATTGAGATAATAGAAGTGGGTTTGTTGGGAAAATGAAAGAAAAGGAAAGAAAGAAATAGTGGGTGGGTTTGAATTTGGAATAGACTTGGGGGCTTGGGTTTGGGCTTGGGAATGGAAAAGATAACAAATATAATAATAATAAATAAAACAACATTTGTAACTACACTAATAGCAAACTAAAATGATTAATACTAATATAGTAGTTAATGGCAATTAGTAGTAAAAAAATCACATAAGATAACAAATATAAAAATGCACAACATATATATATATATAATAATATTATACATTATTAAACATGTATTTCAAAATAGAGATATTACATTCTACCCACTTTATAAAAATTTCGTCCTCAAAATTTCGATAAAGTAGGGAATGATAAAAAACAAAATCAAGAGAAAACAAGCAAGCTTCCACATCGCTTCTGAATATATCGTGGGTCCGCTGCGCGCTCTGATTTCTATTACCGGCTTCAACATGGAGCGACCAGGCTCAAAGATAAATCAAGGAATTTGAATCGGGAAAAGAATAAGAATCAAGATGGAACCAGATTACTGCAGATGAAGAGTTGAATCAGAAGTATCAAAAAAAATCAAAAGGTGAATATCCAAAGGGAAGTATCATCATGTGATTTCTATATGTGTATTGCAGTGTCAATATAACTTGTTTCAAGTTATCAAAAAGAACTTGGTCCTCTTTGAGTAAGCCTAGCTCTGATATCAAGAAAATCCTGTCACGTCCCTTCCCAAAATACGTGGAAACAGAGTCGAGACGAGAGTCGGCGACGTATATACGCAAGAAAAAATTCCCCACGTATACACGCTAAGCCTAAAGTAACCTGAACAAGCTATAAATCTAAACCATACTAAATCAACGTTCACTGCAATATCACATATAAGCATCCTCGCATGATATCATATAAAAAGAACTGGAATAAAGACTGAATTTGAT
>JAVJIF010019191.1:0-70751 GCA_038442645.1 Agave tequilana
TAGTAAAGATAGCATAATCACATCACTTTACTAAAATAGGTGGCAGAGCCTCCTTTCATTATAGTAATGATGTTATATGAATCATAATTAGTATAATAATTCAGTTTTCGTAATCACATCACATTTCTATAAATAGGTGGCAGAGCCTCCTTTTATTATAGTAGTGGTGTTATACGAATATCATAAGTATAGTAACTTGCCAATTTTACCTTGAGATTGTAGAGGTAGAAGCTGGGACTTGTGATAGGACTCTTCCTTGAGCAATGGAAGCAGAGGCTCGTGACAGATCTTTACCTTTAGCTAATGGAGGCAGAGACTTGACGTGGTAGGCTTTTTCCCTGAGCTGACGGAGGTAGAGGCTGGGGACAGACTAGAGCATCGTGCTTATAACGTGTTGTAAAAAAACTCCGAGAATATAACACCAAAGCAGAGAAATCTAGAGGCAGAGTAGAAGTAGAATTCTTATTGATTTCTGAATTTGTGTGTACATTGAAATGAATCGAAGGAAGGTCCTATTTATAGGAAAAACCTTGGGGGCATATGCAGTCGCTTGCGTCATCGCTTGCATCAGCGCATAGTAAACCCATTAATGGAGCACAGTGAAGTTTGGTTTGTGAATGACGGGAGTGGGTAGACATTGACTCCTTTAAAGTTTTCAATTTTCCCATTCTTAGAGCATCTCTAAACCCAGCGTCAAAATCCATTTTGGTGCCAATTTGTGCCTCAATTCAGGGCCAAACGCTTACTCCATTTTGGAGTTTGCAAATTTATTTTTGGATTGTTTAATATTATTTGATAAAATAAATTATTGTTGAGAATTGTAAAAAAGAATATGAAAAGAATATTCTTTCTAGAGTAACATTTGATGCAATAGATTGGAGTTGAGGAGGGATTTTGGTGTGACACCAACTCTATTTTGATGAAAAACTAACTCTATTTTGAAGTAATGGATTAGAGATGACCTTTTTCTTTTATTATAATAACAACTGTCACCATTCTCCTCGAAATTAAAAGCAGAGAAAAGACGATGGCGACCAAAATTTTCTCATCTCCCTCCCTCTTCTTCCTCGTCCTCTCCCATATCCTCGCCGAATCCTCCCCCAAGCTTCTCACCTTCCCAGGTATGCTAGAATTCCTTTTTGCAATTTTTTTTCAAAATAAGCAATTTATACGCACAAATACATACATACATACATACATACATACATACATATATATATATATATATATATATTATATATATATATTATTATATATATATATATATATATATATATATATATATATATATATATGGGCTTACTGTACCTCAGCCGCGGGCTGAGAGAGTTTTCTCAGCCTGCGGGCGTGGCAACATCACCGCCCCACATCTGTAATAATTTTGGCGGGCAAAATCCTATAAAATCCCGCCCAATTTAATGCCAGTCACCTCAACATTGTAATTTCCAAAATACCCTCCCTCACAACTTTTTACCGACCTTGCTAGCAGTCCTCAGAAAAAGACTGCGACCTTGGTAGCAGACCTTGGTAGCAGTTCTCAGAAAAAGACTGCGACCTTGATAGCAGTCCTCAGAAAAAGACTGCGAGCATGGTAGCAGTCCTTAGAAAAGACTGTGGTAGCAGACCTTGGTAGCAGTCCTCAGAAAAAGACTGCGACCTTAGTAGCAGTCCTCAGAAAAAGACTGCGACCATGGTAGCAGTCCTTAGAAAAGACTGCGACCGTGGTAACAGTCCTCAGAAAAAGACTGCGACCTTGGTAACAGTCCTCAGAAAAAGACTGCGACCTTGGTAGCAGTCCTTAGAAAAGACTGCGACCGTGTAGCAGTTCTCATAAAACACTGCGACCTTGGTAGCAGTCCTCAGAAAAAGACTGCGACCTTGGTAGCAGTCCTTAGAAAAGACTGCGACCGTGGTAGCAGTTCTCATAAGTACTGCGACTATATTAAAAATCATTAAATATCAAATCAGATAAAAAAATTAAAGAAGCAGCATTCACTGTCTTTTACCGAAAAAGTAGCTTTTCATAAGGGGTATTTGGTAATTTAACTTCTTTCGATAAGTGGGCCGCAAGTTAGTGGGGTGCAAAATTGAGCCACGTCAGCGCAGGCTGAGAGAGTTCTCTCAGCCCGCGGGCTGATATACATTTCTCTCTCTCTCTCTCTCCTCTCTCTCTCTCTCTATATATATATATATATATATATATTGTATCCTTTCAAAAGGATTTGATCCCGGATCCTTCCCACTCAAATTCAACCCTCCAACATTCGAATACAAGATCCACTCCGTTGAAGTTGATCTATACTATTTCAAGTATCTATAAACCAAAAATCAAGTGTTTTAAATACTTTTTGCCTATCTATCAAGCGACGCAAAATGGACGGCCGAAAGTAGTGAGTTGGTTGATAGGATACAATGTTGGAGGGTTGAATTTGAGTGGGAAGGATCCTGGATCAAATCCTTTTGATAGGATACAAGTCTATATATATATATATATATATATATATATATATATATATATATATATATATATATATGTATATAGTACACGCACATATAGCGATTTAGTTTATTGTATTTATTATCTGCAATCTTGACTATATCTTGCTTTAGGGTTTGATGATGAGTTGATGCATGTTCTGTTAATTTTCGATAGAAATATATAATTTATTGGCCCTCACTCTCTGCTTTGAATTGTTTTTGAGGAAATCTCTGCTTTGAATTGTGATTTCATGTTGTTATTTTTAATGAGGATAAATCTTGGCCATTAGTTGTTTTGATTTTGTGATTTTGTGGTAGAATCGTGCTCTTGTGATGATGATGAGACAATTTGACCTTTTAACGATTTCGAAAGCAAGTATGATGATAAGATTTAGTTTTGTGAGCTTTTACTAATTATGAAGGTATATTTGGTTTTATGGTTCTTTAGAGCTGTCAAAAAGCCTGACTAGTTGATGGATTAGCCTGTCATCCAACTGCAGAGCCATGCAATGAACCAAATTAACTGCAGAGTTTGTGCAGTGTTGAAACTTATGATTCATAATATCCAGCCGGTTCATCACTTGAAGTGGGGAATGGTCGCACAACAAGATTTTGCTAGACCAATGGATGAGTAATGATACTCTTACCTTCGTATTCCCCAATTTATATGTGCTTGCCATGGATTCATTCGCAACAATGAATACTCAAATATGCCTATTTGATGGGGAGAATGATTTGAGCTTCTCAATTTAGAAGATATCATTTCAAAATCTATACAATGATCAACAATTTCCTTATTCTCCTCCTACCTAAAAACCTATAGACTACTCTGGATGTTCGGCATTGGAAGCTTAATCAAAGTAGTATCTTCATCGTCAACTCTCTTTGTAGAGGCCTTATCGATTATCATGAAGAGAGTAATTGCTTTCGATGAATTTGGACTATATAAGTTCCGTTAAAAATCAAGCTGCATATGTGGATCTCATTTCATGAACGGCTCTTAATGGCGACAATCTTGCCAAAAGAGGTATTTACATCACCACACCATGCATGCTTTGCGGGGTTAATCTGAAAACCGTTGGTCATATCTTTCTTCATTGTCTTTTTACTTTGGTACTTTGAGCACCAGCACGAGATCGCTTAGCATTATCCTTGTGGCCATCTTCCATTGCATCTATTTGGAGTAATTGGAGGCTTTCTAGTATCCCGCTAAGTGAAGTTAACCAATAAGATTGTGTGATTAATGCTCTTATATGGGTAGTGTGGCATGAAGGAAATCAAAAGATTTTTCTAGCGAAATCATCGTCTATTGTGGAGTTTGGAAGCAGATCTCATCCTTGGTGGCACTATCCAATCTCATTTCCCACTTCATAAATGTCGCAAGCCGCCATAGTTTGTGATCTTCTTATTACGAAATTGATATGTTCTAATACTAATTGTTGTAACAAATCGGCGCTCTAATATCAATTGTTACTCTTGAGATCGACGCTTGCGATACTTGACAATATGGTCAAAACTTATAAAGAAAACTATTGTAAAGCAAATTAGTAATATCTAGATAAAAGAGTAATAAAAAATAACACGAGGATTTAGCGTGATTCGACCCAGATTTGACTTACGTTCATGAAGAGAGAACTTGAGAGAGTTTATTAATAAACTTAATACAAAGAGATCTAACATTTCTTTTGATGCAACAGAGTATTCCCCTTCTCCTTGAATTTACACCTATCTTCTCTCTATGTTTCTTCACCTTACTCCTCCCTTTCTGAACTTTCTTGACGTTCTCTATCTTTTTCTGTGCCTTCTCTGTTCTTTACAATGGTGGGTTATAACTTTTATTTATAAGATTTTACAATACAACTCATATTTGAACTATAAGATGATCTTGACCATTAGATGTTTGAAGAATCTTGATCAATCCTATTAGGAGTTGATCTCCTTAATCTAGTAGAATTTTAAACATTTTAATTTTTAAAAACAAACATTCATTGAATAGAAACTGAATTTTATTCGTACTCCACCAGAAAAGAAAAAACCAGAGCCTGAAAAGGAAACTTATTCTGCTTCAAGAAACGCCTCGATTAGTTGACTTATCATGAGGATTAGTCGACTAATCTCTGCAGTCGACTTCTAATTTATATAGTCGACTATTGTATAATACTTTCTTTCTATTTCTGCTTTTATATTTGCCCTAGTCGATTGGTATTGTGCTTTAGTCGACTCATACAACTTAAAAGTCCACTAATCCGCACCAACTTAGTTCGCTTCTCTGTTTCAAGTCATCATCTTTTCCAATTCGATTGGATCTTGTTGAGCTATCATCTCCTCCAATTCGATTGAATCTTCTTGTTCCATCATTTTCTCTTGAAAACAAAGCAAGATCCTAACACTTCTTTGGCATTTTGTTATTGTTGATTGTACTTGTAGCAACCTCGACATCCCCTCATCCATCCTCCATTTTCTTTCCTCGTACCTCTTGTAACTTCACATTATTATTTTAATAATGCTAGTTCGGGGCTAAGGCCTCACCTTACCCTAAAAAAAAAGATCTCTAGCTGGTTCTCCAACTGCAGAATTTTTATGAACATATGCTTCAATGCAATGATTTTGTGATACATATTGTTAAGTTATTCTTATGCAACATTACTTTCTAATGATTTGTAAACGAATAAATCCTGTAAGAAACACCAATATTTAGTGTTTTCACGAGTTTCCTCTCTGGTTAATTTCTTTGCCTTTTGTTTTGTATGCACAAAATCTCATCGTCCTCAATGTTCTTGTTTCCAGATCCTAATATTGGAGTGAACTATGGTCGACTGGGCTCCAATCTCCCACAGCCTGAGGTAGCAGCGAAGCTAGTATCCTCGCTATCAATCAAGAACGTGAAGACATTCGATATGGATCCATTGGTAATCAAAGCGTTCGCGAACACAAACATCTCCTTATCGTTATGCATCCCAAACGGCGATATATTCTCTTTGGCTTCCAATCAATCAAAAGCCGATCTCATTGTCAGACAAGGCATCCTTCCTTTCCACCCGAGAACTCAGATATCGTCCATCTCAGTCGGAAACGAGGTCTCCATGCTCCCAGAATACTTTCCGTTCTTCGTCCTGCCATTAAAACTCTACAGATCGTTAAGGAAGTTTCAGTTGCACCAGCACATAAAGGTTTCAAACCCCTCACTCTTTAGCCATTTTGGCTGTAAGGTTCCCTCCTTCAGCTGCTGTGTTCCAGGAATCGATTGCAGAGCTTGTCATTCGACCAGTCTTGAATTTCTCAGCCGAATAAACTCTCCGTTTATGGTGAACCTGTACCCGTACTTAACATATAAAGAGATTCCTGTAATTCCTCTCAATTACGCGCTGTTCTTGGAGAATCCGCAGACGTTCATTATACAGACACGAAGACGGGCATAGTGTACACGAACTTGTTCGATCTTTTGGTTGATGCTCTGAATGGTGCAGTGTTTTCCATGGGTTTTGGCAAGGTGCCTCTGGTTGTTACAGATACCGGATGGCCTTCGCAGGGAGACCCTGACGACAATGCTGCTTCGTTGCCAAATGCTGCTGTATTCAACCAGAATCTAGTGAATCATATAACGGGACGTTCTGGTCAGGGGAACTCCTCTGAGCAGGGGCGGACCCAATAGTGGGCTGGGCCGGGCTGTAGCCCGGCCCATTTTTTTCATATATTGTGTGGAAAACCGTAAAACGTAGCTTATAAGTGAAGAATGATTGTTATACATCATGAGTAGCCTGTCTAGCTCAGTTGGTAGAGCGCAAGGCTCTTAACTTTGTAGTCGTGGGTTCGAGCGCCATGGTGGGCGGCAGGTCCTTTTATTTAACTTCCCTTGTTCTTCACCTTTCATTGGCTATAGTAAAGTAGAGCGGGAAGCTTTTAATATATATACATTGGGCGTTTTTCAGATATTCTCTTATATTTTTTTCTTGCGCCCCTGCCTCTGAGGCCTGGCGTGCCTGTTTTTACGTTTCTGTTCTCTCTGTTTGATGAAGATCTGAAGGAAGGCGCGACCACCGAGAAGCATTGGGGTCTGTTCTACGCGAACGGCACGAAGAAGTATGATTTGGGCCTGTCCCGTCTCTCTCGTTCTCGACCGGCAGCATACGTTTGAAGTATGAAGAATAATTTTGTGCGCGTAGTCTGCATGGATATGAACTTATGCTCACAGTGCTGTATGCACTAATATTGGAGCATATTCTCTGATTATTGACCTCAGTGCTATGCATTTGTCTTTGATTTATTTATGTAAATTGATCTGAAATCATTATATTTGGGATTTGCTGTGACTGTATCATCGTAATCTTTATCTTCATCTTTTTCGCGTAAAAATGGGGTTGGCTATAGAGCAGAAGATTCGTCGTTACATGTCGGTATGATTTTGAATTATAATGACCAATTTAATTACTATTAATTCACGTTGAAGTGTTGTAATATCTAGATATGGTCAATGTACTAATTTCCTAAGGTTCTATTTCGACTAAATTATCTCCTGTATCTTGTATTCATATGGTGCCTTGAAATTTTCAACAAAAATAAATAAATAAATAAATAAATAAGTAAATAACAACCACTTGGTCAGTAGTATGTGGAGGCATCTTGGTATTCTCAATTTTGACACTGGGTAAAAGGGCTAGGTAAAAGAAAGGGTCAGAATGAGAAGTTTTAACCCACTCGTTTGACTTTTAAGTAAATAAATAATATTAATATTATTAATACTTTAAGTATAGCGTGTAAAATTTCTCCCAATATTTCTTTTCCAATCTCTTCTCAATCTTGTCTCAAAAAACGAGAAGAGAATAATGAGATGGTTTCAGTAAATTATTAGTTGTTGTTGTTTCTTGGACCAATTTTAGTTACGTATTTTGACTGAATAATTAGTTAAATTACTATGCATGTATATTGTCAGGCTCCCGCTTTTAAACACTTACGAATTGGATCATAATCTTTCTTTCTAACATCTCAAATAGAACCAACTATCCACAATGATAAATTTAAACAACATCAAACTCACACAAACATCTAGTAACTCACATAACAAA
The DNA here is from genome assembly GCA_038442645.1 of Agave tequilana. Classification (NCBI taxonomy): domain Eukaryota; kingdom Viridiplantae; phylum Streptophyta; class Magnoliopsida; order Asparagales; family Asparagaceae; genus Agave; species Agave tequilana. The sequence continues at coordinate 7,542 of JAVJIF010019191.1, forward strand.
AACAATCTTAATCACATAATTTTCTTTTTGGTAATTGAGCCAACAAGGGTAAATCTTATTGTCTCTTGAAAACAAAAGCCGAAGCATCAATCTTACATAAATCCAACAATTTATCAGGCAAATAGGCCTGAAATTCTCAGGCTTCATTGGTTATCCTATTTAGGTATCAAAACTAGTAAAGTTTCATTGCATTGCTTTGTCATAACAGAGTTATGGAAGAAACATCGAACCGACTTGAGTAAGTCATACTTAATTATCAGCCAAAACCTCTTTAACATCCCAGATAACCCATCTGGGCCGGGCTCTTATCTGTAGGTATGCTTCTCACCACCTTCAATGGCTCATCCCTATCAATTTCTCTTGATAACTTCAAATTATCTTCACTACTCAATGTAGGGACCGAGAGGTTGCCAAAGAACCGATCAAACACATCACCAAACAAAAAACAAAGAGAGGAGACATGATATACAAGGTTCAGCAATCTTACCTACGTTCCTGAGGTAGAAGAGAGAGATCTGTAGAGGATTAACAAATAAATATGAGGATTATAATATTCTCTTCACTCACATAAGATCAGCTAGATACCCAACAATGAGTTATAAGTCGTCTATTTATAGTCAAGTGTAGAGAAGAAGACAAAAGAGGGGAAGTTGGTTCCCCTGTTCACTGTCAGAACTGACTCGCCGGTCGACCGCCCCGTCGACCGGCACAAGCTCCCTCACTCTCTGTTAAATCTCAGGGAACGGGTTGATAGCAATTGACCGACACTGACATCCTCACTCTCTGTTAAATCTCAGAGAGTGGGTCAACCGACCGGGCGGTCGACCCACCAGGCGATCGACCGATAATACCTAATGTGCACATTGTTTACACGTCGGTCGACCGATTCGACGTCTCTGCTTGCTTCTGATTTTCTTGGCTTTAATTCTCTTCTCTCTCTCCAATCAAAATTAAAAAAACTCTTTTCTAATAGATTTTGATCATCTCATTACAATTCTCCACCTAGGTGAAGATTTCTTAAATCTGAGCCAAACTCTAATATCGAATAGAACTGATCGACATACGATCTTCAACGAACGGATCAAACGCCGCTCCGAGATCTACACACAGCCTCCAACGAGTGGACCAAATGTCGCTCCAAGATCAAACAGACCAAACGGTTCCAAACGAGTCATCAATACAAAGTTGCAATTGATTTCAAACGATCATAACAGATCCAAACGATTGATTCAATCCAAGATCCGATTGATTCAATCCAAATAGAGTTTGTCGTCTCCTCAAGCAACTCTTTCCAAACTTCAATGTCAATTGCAACAGTACTAAATTTTCAGCTCAGCAAACTGATTGCACCATATGACAAACATTTCAATACTCTACTGAAGAGAGATACAAATCCGAGCCGACAATCAACATCAATCTGACTCTACAACTGACTGGATCACTAGTCCAAATGACCTCCAGAAGAACCCAATATAAGCCAACACTGACTCAACAACTGACTAGAACACCAGTCTAAATGTCTTCAATAAATCCCAAACAAATCTGACATGATCAACCAACGTGTCTTCAACTCAACAACTGATTGGAACACCAGCCCAAATGACTTCGAGAAGAATCCAACATGAGCCAACAATGACTCAACAACTGACAAGAATACCAATCCAAATATCTTCATGAAGCCCCAATAAATTAGAGTTGAGCGCACCAAATAACCAACTTCAGCTCAGCAACATGATTGCGCCATTACGGATGCCTACTCACCCCTACTCAGGGGATCAAGCCACACATAGTTCATCCCCACGAGCTCCACTGAGCTCAACTAACTTCCTTATTTGTAGTAACAAAACCACTAGACTGAGTCAAATGGATCTCATCAACAACACGATTGTCGTGGAGAACAACGATCATCAACTTGAGCTTTTGATCTAGCTCACTAACTGAGATCCACGCTTCTTCACAACTCACTTTTGTGGATTCAACTTGGCTCTTCTAGCTGCAATAGGAACAACATTTTCAACATGTTCAGTATCCAACAAGGTTACATGATCTCCACCTGGTGTCACAACTGGTGAGATCCCAAATGATACCGAACCAATTGGACAACATGGACTAACATCACTCTCATCCCACTGCGATATCAACAACTTGGTCTTCATCGTCTCCCCTACCGGGAGACGGTAGGCTTCATCATTGAAGCCTCCTCCAACATAACATGTCTGCTCGAGAAAAACTTCTTGTTTTTCAGATTCCATAACTTGAAACCTTTCAAGTCTTCTTTGTCTCTCAAAAGCTCCAACTTGTTCGTATTAGAGTCCAAGATGTCTTTCTTGACATCAACATAGGCTGGACAATCAAATACTACAAGCGAATCATGATCACGAGTAGCTCCATTTGACCAAATCTCTAATAGAGTCTTACCTCCTATCGCAGTCATCGGTAGCCTATTCAAAAGATGACTAGCATATACAATCGCCTCAGCCTAAAATGATTTATCTAATGATACATGAGACAACAAATACCAAAACCTTATCCAGCAAGGTGGTCAGCAAGGTGGTTCATCTCTCTGGAAACACCAATTTTTTGAATAGTGAGTTTCAATGTCAAAGTTCTGGCCAAATTGCAGGAACCGATCTTTGTACTTCTCAACATGATCAAAATGGTTCACTTGATCTTCCTATCTAATTCTCCATCAACTTATTCCACTTTACCAATACTCTAGGATTTTAACTCTTTGTCTCATAGAGTATTTCCAACAATGCCTAGAATAATCATCTATAACATAGACAATACCGATGGCCTCAAGCGATGCAGTCTTGGTAAGACCCCAAACATCAATGTGAACACATTCAAGAAGACCATGGAAGTAGCGAGTAACTGTAACGCCCCGGTCCGGCAGGTACGGAGACGTTACTGCGACGTATATACGCAGGTCAAAAATATCCTCACGTATATACGCTAAGCATTAGTACAGGCAAGAATCAGAGTACAGAAGCACGTGGTACATTATACATTCCAACACATGAGTATAGATACAAAGTTATCACAGGAAGTGATAAATATTACAATAATATTACATCACCAACAAGCGCAAATGCAAGAATACAAGGTGATATACATATATGAATAGTACAAATGGAGGCTCAAAGTCACAACAGGAAAACTCTAGAGCCGAGCAGGGGGCTTGGAAGGATGGGGCTCTGGACGGTCTACTGGAGATCCACGCTACCGCTGCGCCACTCTGATCAGCAACTGGGAGAATCCACACGCTTCAACCTTCAAAACCTGGACATGAGGATCCAGAGGAGTCAGAACTCCCCGGCGAGTGATGATGCGAAAGCCAGATGGCGAGCATAGGTAAGCACACGTGTATCGATAAATTCGAATCATAAACATGCATTGAAAACCGTATCGTGGGTACAAGCATGCAGGGGCAAGTAGATATACAACATATGATATCAAGCAGGGAAGACTCATAGTATGATCAGATAAGAGCAGGAGACAGGTGGGATAGAATACAAGTAGAAGGTAGGATATGAACATGTATAGTATAATAATCATAAAACCAGAAATTCGAAGTAAAATTCGATACAAGCAAACATGGCAGGCATATTACAGATTCATAGCTGGCATCTTTCATTATTATTATTATTACTCGTCTTACCCTGATGTCTATATATGTGAACTAGCGTTCCAGCGCACATATATCCACATTTGAGTAAAGCAAGGTTATTATTGAAAACCAACGGGGGTATCAACGAACAATGTTTACAGTGGGTCCCGTACATGCCTGGGACCACGGTCCAGGACGTTCCATTGCTGGTGTATGGAACCGGCCGCAAGGCTTACAGGAGGGTCTTATAGAATGCCCTTATCAAGATGGTACCAGGAAGGAGGGAGCCAGCACTCCCCTCGGTCGCCTGGAGGCCCACAGGTCAGACCGGAAGTTTTAATAGCACAACATGCCTAGTACTACTGTAAACACGAACATATATTGATAGCCGCAAGTTTCCCTCGACCCGATGCAAGTTGTTCCTTGTTATGATTTATTATGTAGTTATCAATTTACGGGAATAGCAGGTGCAAGACATGATCAGGAGTTCAGGAATACATGAGTACTATAGACTCAGGTCACTGTATATATATAATACAGGATAACAAGTACAAGATTCAAGTCACTGCATGTAATGCAGGATAACAAGTAAAGTATTCCCGTAAATGTGATAATCACAGGTCAAGTATTAATATATATTAGAAGGCAGGTGATAAGTCATATCATAGCTGTAACCCCCTGCTTCTCGATATACGTATCACAGTATCAGTATACGATACGACGTATAATATTGATTTGACTTTTCTGATAGTCCGATTGAGCCGGTTTCAGTTTTAAAATCATTTTCTAATATTTTATATTTTTCATGATTTTTCTGGACTTTTTCTGGATTATTTTGGAAAATCTCCGTAGTTGGTGTCGACCGATATCGATAATCAGCTCTCCGATTTTTATTTCACAAACGGAGTAGAATTTTGAGAATCCGCTTTCAACTTGTGTCTTAAAATCATATTTTCTACGTTTGGTATTTTTGAGAATTTTCTGAATTTATCAAAAATTGGGCCAAACGGTGTCGCCCGGTACCGGCGACATCTTCCAAGATTTTTAATTGGCAAAACAGATTGAATTTTGCCAAACTGTTTTCATATTACGTCTCAGAATAATATTCTCTATTTTCTGTAATTTTTGGGTACCGTTCGGAGCTGGTCGAATATTAGGGCAATATGATAATATTAAAATATTATTTTTTTAAAATCTTTTTCTTTTCTTTTCCTTTCCTTCTTCCTTCTTCTACACGATTCTTTCCCCCACTGCCTTCAAGCACCGCCTTCATCTCTCTTCTTTAAATTTCTCTCTCTCTCATAATTCTATCTCTCTAATTATTCAAACCCTCTCTCTCTCTCTAACTCTCTCTCTCTCTCACTATCTCCCTCACCCTCTCTGTCACCTGTCACAGGCGGGGAAGTCAGACGGCCGCAGCCCGGCCGCCGCTGCCTCCGCCGCGCCCTGCCCGGCCGCGCCCCAGCCCGGCCGCCGCTGCCTCCGCCGCGCCCTGCCCGGCCGCGCCACCCTCCTCTCCTCCTTCCTCTTCTTCTTCTTCTTCTTCTTCTTCTTTTCTTTTCTTTTCTTTCCTCTGTTTCTTTCTCTCCCTTTCTTTCTCTTTCTTTTCCTCTCTCCCTCACCCTCTCTCTCCGGCACTGGACCGGCGCCGGCGGCCGGGGCCGCCGCCTGCAGGCCGGCCGCGCAAGAGCAGCAGCAGCAAGCTGCTGCTGCTGCTGTGTGTGGTTCCTTTGGGTTTGGGTAAAACCCAAACCCAATAACCCTATGGGGTTCATGGTTAAACCCAATTAACCCCCAATTCAACCCGTTAACCCGTTAACCCGTTACCCATTTAACTTAAGTTAAGTGGGTATGGGTTGTGGATCTAGACCCGACCCGTTAAGAGCCAAACCAGCATCCGAACCCAATAAAGGTAATCTTGCAGAAAACCCCTTGCTTCTATTTATTAATTGCATTTCAATATTTTTATTACATATTTAACCCTATTTGTTCTGATTTAGTATTCGGGCGATATCGGGAGCATCCGGACTCCGATTTGGACGATTCTGGATCCGTTCCGATCGTGGGAAAGAGAGCTACAGTCCTATGACCAGTTTGTGAGTGTTTTCTTTTTAATAAATATATATATTCATGTTTAATGAATTGAGTGACTGTTTAGATAAATAAATCGTGATTATGGGTAAATTACTAGATTGTTCACAAATGACTTAATTATAGAAAAGGCATATTGTGTAATGAATGATAACATAACCAATAAAATAACATTTGCATCTGCTTCATGATTTCATATAATATATACCATATAGTTCATATAATGTATACATGATAGAGCACCATAGTAAAATGGTTAGATTATTATTCTACATGATTTTCTTCCATCTATCACATCTGTCACTTCATAGCCATCAATCATGATTACGTAGGACTATTACATGTGCACAGATACACGCGGACCCACCGATACACGGGAATATTGTATTGCATATAAAGATCTGTTACACACTATACCATTAGATGTTCCGCCATTGCATAGATACCGAGATTCACAACACTATTCCTGCATGTTTGAGACCTACTGATATACGGTTACACTAGTATACTGGATACCGTCATGTTATATTGGTATCATCGTTACTTGGATGCTCGATACATTATCTCATCTCACCCATCACTGTTACACATACTCACAACACGCGTGTACATGTATGTGTTGTTTCCATCTTATTGTCATATGACTCACCGTGCATATTACATGTATTATTATGCAATGTTACCGTATTCATGTTATATGATTGTTTCCTGTTACTGATATGGATATTCCTGATACTGGATATGAGAGCTGTTGATATGCGATATGTGGAATCCCACATTTATTGTTCCCGTTCTATTGTTCCTGTTATATTGTTCCTGTTATATTGTTCTCATCCCGTTATATTGTTCTATGCTATCAACAGAACTCAGGTCCAGTTATCATGTTACCCGTATCATGTACTGTATTTATTCATTGTATACTTGACATATCAGATCATAAATTTAACTGGGGTATGGGGGAGACTCGACGGTTGATTAGATCTTATCGGGTGATGTACTGGATCCATATTGTTCTTCCACTGCAGGGGATGGTAGTGCTACCTACCAATTGCTCCATGAGCTCTCGTTACTTGATTATTGTTCCCCTCTTAGCGGAGGGCTCTGGTCTTAGCAGCCAGGGGTTTGATAAAGGCCGTGATCCCGGGTATGCACGGGATACACTTACCCGATAAGAACTCCTCGACCATGAGTTTCCAATTAACATAATAAAACAGTATACACAATAGTGACGTCGGGATATTTATTATTTGGTCACTCTCTCTTTTGGATAATGGTACCCGTAGGCCATGTCCGGATGGGTTCGACTGGAGTACGGGCTCCAGTATGAACCACCAGTGGTATGGGACACTGGAAGAGATTGATTATAATACCAGGTGGTACTGATTGCTACTATTGTATAACTAATATGGCTTACCTGATACATGTATTCTATTGTTTAGTTGTACATGTTCCTGTACCCGACCATTTCGCCGTTATCATGTTACCTGTATATGTTGTTACCATACCTGTTTCATGCTATACATTCTGTGGTGGCATCCTACTCATGTACATGTATAATCTGCCTCGCATATATTCTGTCTCCTGTATTCCGTGCAGACATCATTACTGTATATGCATAACACAGTATTGTGGTTATATTGCATATGCCCACCTGCATATTCATAATGCTTATGCCCACCTTTATGGTCACTGCTATCACGTCACCCCTAGACGACAGTATTTATGATATAAACTGGACACGCCTAAAGACATGATCAGATGATAACCGGCTAGGTAGTGATGGTATTAAAGATAACATGCTTATATCTTTCATGTTTAGAGACTTCTGCTGCTACTTATATGCTTATTATATGCTTAGGATATGGTATCATTATTATAACAGCATGTCTTATCTATTATTATTGTGCTTGTATATTATAGTACATATTATTGCCTCCTTCATTTTACCACTCACTAAGTCGCTTTCTGACGACCCTGGGTTTGCAAGCCCAGGTTGGAAATCCGCGTTGTCGTATTGTCAGATAGTCCATTGGAGTCACAGAGGAGACTCACCATCGAGATCCTTCATAGGTATCTTTGTGCTTTGTTACTGTTATCTCTTTTATCCCTATTTTTATATCTGTTATGATCGCTAACCCCTTTCTGCAGGTATTCTTGTACTTCTTTCCTGTTGGACCCCTTGTCTATATGGAGGCTATGTCCTGTACTGAGGCTTAACGTACGCGTGAGTGTATTTTCACCTCACGTATGTACGTCGCTATAACGTCTCCGTATCCTTGGGATCGGGGCGTTACATAGTGGTATCAGAGCTTAGATTCACACCTGGTGTGGGTAACCACCTAGGTCACTACTTGGGCTCTTACCAACAGTACAATCAGGTTCAGATTCACTGATCTGTATCTGAATTTGGGGATTCCAACAACGAGTACAAGAATACCATGTTATTGACAATTCATTCCTCGACTCTTGTGTATTCCGTACTGACAGTTGTCCACCAGAATATCCGATTTTCTTCTTGCTTTCTTTTCATCTTCTTGTTTCCAATCCGTTAGTTATGCGTTTACTACCATACTTCTCCATCCCGAGTTCCTTATAGCTAGCAGAGTGCGCAGCGGAAGTGTCGTGGACCCGTAACATTTCGGCTTTAGGGTTAAAAATATTGGTCTCACACCTGATTGGAAATTGCGAAGACGCAATTTTTTGTAAGGTGGGGAGAAATGTAACCCCCTGCTTCCCGATATACGTATCACAGTATCAGTACACGATACGACGTATAATATTGATTTGACTTTTCTGATAGTCCGATTGAGCCGTTTCAGTTTTAAAAATTATTTTCTAATATTTTAGATTTTTCAGGATTTTCTGGACTTTTTCTGGATTATTTTGGAAATCTTCGCAGTTGGTGTCGACCGATATCGATAATCAGCTCTCCGATTTTTATTTCACAAACGGAGTAGAATTTTGAGAATCCGCTTTCAACTTGTGTCTTAAAATCATATTTTCTACGTTTGGATATTTTTGGAGATTTTTCTGAATTTATCAAAAATTGGGTCAAACCGGTGTCGCCCAGTACCGGCGACATCTTCCAGGATTTTTAATCGGCAAATCAGATTGAATTTTGCCAAATCGTTTTCATATTACGTCTCAGAATAATATTCTCTATTTTTTGTAATTTTTGGGTACCGTTCGGAGCTGGTCGAATATTAGGGCAATATGATAATATTAAAATATTATTTTTTTAAAATCTTTTTCTTTTCTTTTCCTTTCCCTTCTTCCTTCTTCTACACATTCTTTCCCCCACTGCCTTCAAGCACTGCCTTCATCTCTCTTTAAATTCTCTCTCCCCTAATTCTCTCTCTCTAATTATTCAAACCCTCTCTCTCTAACTCTTTCTCTCTCACTATCTCCCTCACCCTCTCTGTCACCTGTCACAGGCGGGGAAGTCAGACGGCTGCCGGCCCTGGTGGCCGGCGTTTCCGGCCAGGCGCGGCCGCGCCCCAGCCCGGCCGCCGCCGCCGCCGCCTCCGCCGCGCCCTGCCCGGCCGCGTCACCCTCCTCTCCTCCTTCCTCTCCTTCTTCTTCTTCTTCTTCTTCTTCTTCTTCTTTTCTTTTCTTTCCTCTGTTTCTTTCTCTCCCTTTCTTTCTCTTTCTTTTCCTCTCTCCCTCACCCTCTCTCTCCGGCACTGGACCGCCGCCGGCCAGCAGAGCTGGCCGGCCGGCCGCGCAAGAGCAGCAGCAGCAAGCTGCTGCTGTTGTGGTTCCTTTGGTTTGGGTAAAATCCAAACCCAATAACCCTATGGGGTTCATGGTTAAACCCAATTAACCCCCAATTCAACCCGTTAACCCGTTAACCTATTACCCATTTAACTTAAGTTAAGTGGGTATGGGTTGTGGATCTAGACCCGACCCGTTAAGAGCCAAACCAGCATCCGAACCTAATAAAGGTAATCTTGCAGAAAACCCCTTGCTTCTATTTATTAATTGCATTTCAATATTTTTATTACATATTAACCCTATTTGTTCTGATTTAGTATTCGGGCGATATCGGGAGCATCCGGACTCCGATTTGGACGATTCTGGATCCGTTCCGATCGTGGGAAAGAGAGGTACAGTCCTATGACCAGTTTGTGAGTGTTTTCTTTTTATAAATTATATATATTCATGTTTAATGAATTGAGTGATTGTTTAGATAAATAAATCGTGATTATGGGTAAATCACTAGATTGTTCACAAATGACTTAGTTATAGAAAGGCATATTGTGTAATGCATGATAACATAACCAATAAAGTAACATTTGCATCTACTTCATGATTTCATATAATATATACCATATAATTCATATAATGTATACATGATAGAGCACCATAGTAAAATGGTTAGATTATTATTCTACATGGTTTTCTTTCATCTATCACATCTGTCACTTCATAGCCATCAATCATGATTACGTAGGACTATTACATGTGCACAGATACACGCGGACCCACCGATACACGGAAAATTGTATTGCATATAAAGATCTGTTACACGCTATACCATTAGTTGATGTTCCGCCATTGCATAGATACCGAGATTCACAACACTATTCCTGCATGTTTGAGACCTACTGATATACGATTACACTAGTACACTGGATACCGTCATGTTATATTGGTATCATCGTTACTTGGATGCTCGATACATTATCTCATCTTCACCCATCACTGTTACACATGCTCACAACACGCGTGTACATGTATGTGTTGTTTCCATCTTATTGTCATATGACTCACCGTGCATATTACATGTATTATTGTGCCATGTTACCGTATTCATGTTATATGATTGTTTCCTGTTACTGATATGGATATTCCCGATACTGGATATGAGAGTTGTTGATATGCGATATGTGGAATCCCACATCTATTGTTCCTGTTCTATTGTTTCTGTTATATTGTTCCTGTTATATTGTTCTCATTCCCGTTATATTGTTCTATGCTATCAACAGAGCTCAGGTCTAGTTATCATGTTACCCGTATCATATACTGTATTTATTCATTGTATACTTGACATATCAGATCATAAATTTAACTGGGGTATGAGGGAGACTCGACGGTTGATTAGATCTTATCGGGTGATGTAGTGGATCCATATTGTTCTTCCACTGCAGGGGATGGTAGTGCTACCTACCAATTGCTCCATGAGCTCTCGTTACTTGATTATTGTTCCCCTCTTAGCGGAGGGCTCTGGTCATAGCAGCCAGGGTTTGATAAAGGCCGTGATCCCGGATATGCACGGGATACACTTACCCGATAAGAACTCCTCGACCATGGGTTTCCAATTAACATAATAAAAAAGTATACACAATAGTGACGTCGGGAACACTTGTTATTTGGTCACTCTCTCTTTTGGATAATGGTACCGTAGGCCATGTCCGGATGGGTTCGACTGGAGTGCGGGCTCCAGTATGAACCACCAGTGGTATGGGATACTGGAAGAGATTGATTATAATACCAGGTGGTACTGATTGCTACTATTGTATAACTAATATGACTTGCCTGATACATGTATTCTATTGTTTAGTTGTACATGTTCCTGTACCCGACCATTTCGCCGTTATCATGTTACCTGTATATGTTGTTACCTTACCTGTTTCATGCTATACATTCTGTGGTGGCATCCTACTCATGTACATGTATAATCTGCCTCGCATATATTCTGTCTCCTGTATTCCGTGCAGACATCATTACTGTATATGCACAACACAGTATTGTGGTTATATTGCATATGCCCACCTGCATATTCATATTGCTTATGCCCACCTTTATGGTCACTGCTATCACGTCACCCCTATACGACAGTATTTATGATATAAACCGGACACGCATAAAGACATGACCAGATGATAATCGGCTAGGTAGTGATGGTATTAAAAGATAACATGCTTATATCTTTCATGTTTAGAGACTTCTGCTGCTACTTATATGCTTATTATATGCTTAGGATATGGTATCACTATTACAACAGTATGTCTTATCTATTATTATTGTGTTTGTATTATTATAGTACATATTATTGCCTCCTTCATTTTACCACTCATTAGGTCGCTTTCTGACGACCCTGGGTTTGCATGCCCAGGTTGGAGATCCGCGTTATCGTATTGTCAGATAGTCCATTGGAGTCACAGAGGAGACTCACCATCGAGATCCTTCATAGGTATCTTTGTGCTTTGTTCCTGTTATCTCTTTTATCCCTGTTTTTATATCTGCTATGATCGCTAACCCCTTTCTGCAGATATTCTTGTACTTCTTTCCTGTTGGACCCCTTGTCTATATGGAGGCTATGTCCTGTACTGAGGCTTAACGTACGCGTGAGTGTATTTTCACCTCACGTATGTACGTCGCCATAACGTCTCCGTATCCTTGGGATCGGGGCGTTACAATAGCAGGATGCAAGTGTTAAGTAGAAGCAAGTCGGGTGTTAGGTGATGTCACATCTGTTGTTAAGTGATACGGACAAGTGTCCAGTATTAGCAGGTAGATGATAGGTATCAAGTAAAAGCATGTCAAGTGTTAACATAACAAGCAAGTACTTGGCAAGTGCTAAAGTAATAGCTGAGCGCGATCAAGTAGAGCTGAGTAAGCTGAAACGAAGCTAATGTACAACACTAAATGCTATCACGCTCGGTGTGTTTATCGCTCGCAGCGTAGCTAGACACACGTGTCGCGGTAAGCGTATGAACACTATACTACTACTCACGGGAAGCCATGCTCACGGGGTAATAACACTCGAACGGAGTAAGCGGTAAAGTGTTGATGCTAGGTCCGCCTACCAGGCGTAGCATAGAGAAAGTCCAAGAACTTTAAACCTCAAAGGTTGTGCCCAGAGATTAGGGTACCTGCAGAGAAAGTGTTAGTTCCAGACACAAATACGTAAGACAATCAAGTTGATCCGACGAAGCAAGAAAGCCAAGAGGAAAGCGAGAACACTAGCCTAAGTCTTCAGAAAACATAGTGAAATCCCCAATCTCTAGAATCCAGGAAATCAACGCGTCAACGCGTTAAAGAGAAAGTGATAGAGAGAGGAGAAAATCAAGAGAGAGAAAGAGAATGAGAGAAAGGAGAGAGAAAGAGAGAACTAGAGAGAAGTCCATGGAGAGAGAGAGAGAGAGTACAGGGAGAGAGTGTATGTACAGGGGGACGCGGGTTTGAGAGTGAGACGCGGGGGTCGGAGATGCGGGAGTCGCGTCGCGTAGATGCCACAAACGCGAGGTCCGAGACCCGCGTTCAAGTTATAATACGAGAAGAACGTGGATGTGGACGTGGGTTCCGCGTCGCGTTAACACAAGAAGAACACAGACGCGGACATGAGCTCTGCGTCGTGTTGACACGAGAAGGACACAGACGCGGCATGGGCTCCGCGTTGCGTCAATGCAAGAACGCGAAGGCCGCGTTATACAATATCAAGAACGCGAAGATTCGCGTTAAGGAATTGCTTGGATGCGGGAGTGAGATCCGCGTCAGCAATTAACATAGAGAGAAAGAGAGACAGGGGATGAGAAAAAGAGAGACGCATGGATGAGAGAGAGAGAGAGACGCAGGTTTTGAAAAAAGGGAAAAACACAAGGATGAGGGAAAAACAGAGAATGAAAGAAAAAGGAAAGGAAAAAGAAAAGAAAGAAAGAAAGAAGAAGGAAAGAATGAAAGAAGGAAAGAATGGAAAAGGAAAGGGAGGATGGCCGGCCGGGCCTCGCGGCGATAGCCGGAGATGGCCGGAAGTGGCCGAAGATGGCGGCCAAGACTCCAAGCCCAAGTCATCAAGTGGGGTGCAAGTCTAGCTCATTTTGAATTTTTGAAATTTTGAAAATGATGTTTCGGAGAGCGACGAGTTGGCTAGGATGGAAGAGCTCACCGAGGAGGAGAACTTGGTGTGGTTGGTGGTGGCTAAGGTGGTGTAGGTGGTGGTGAAAATGGTGGAGAAGGAAGTGGAGATGATGGGTTATTTGGTGGAAAGAGAGGAAGAAGAAGGTGGTGTGGTGGTGTTGTGGTTGTTGGAATGGTGGAGGAGATGGAGGAGAAAAAGGTGGAAGAGTTGGTGGTGAAAATGGAGGGGAAAGTGGCCGGCCATGGGAAGGCAAGGGGGCGGCTCATGAGTGCTGCCACGTTCTCTGTTGGCTGCTGGAACCAAAGAAGAAGAAGAAGAAATATGAAAGAGAGAGAAGAAGAAAAGGGGGGTGTATATATAAAAGGGTTTGGAGATTATAACAAGTTTGCCATCAACCAATGAGACTTGCGTCTCTTGCAAATTAAAAGGCTGCGTCCGGGCAAAAGTGGACTGGACATGGAGATGAGGGCCGCGTCTAGGAGGAAAACGCAAAAGTCGCGTTTAGACAGAAAAGACAATAAAGCATTGTTGATAAGATTTAGAATTGATCTTACAGGGCAAGCATTAAATGCAGTATGGAGAGCATCCCTGCATTAAATGTTGAACCCAGGTTGGTGAACTCGCGTCTAGCGAGGAGAGAGAAAAATAGAAAAAGAGAAAAGCAAAATATCTGGATAAAATTCCGGTATCTGGGAAAACACCGAAAACTCCGGAAAAGTCTAAAAAATGAAGTAGTTTGGAAAGCTTCCCAAAAATCTCAAAATAATAAATATTATTTAAATTTTTTTGGTGAAATCGGTTTTCAAAAATCAATCCTATTTTCAAAATAAAAATCCTGAAGTCAACTGTCAATACCGGTCTGTACCGGTCGGCCGGATTTGATAAAATCTGAAAAATCTCAGAAAATGTCAGAAAGGAGAAAATATAATTCTAAGAAGTAATATGAAAGCGGAATCTAAAAATTTGATTCTAATTGTAAACTAAAATTTCTGAAATCAACCAGTGATACTGGCCGACACCAAATCTAGGGGAATTTTGATAAAATTAAAAAATTCTCAGAAAAAGTATTTAGATAGAAAATATGATTTTAAGAAGTTATAGGAAAACCGTTTTTAGAATTTCAATTCCTTTTGTCAATTAAAAATCCGAGAATCAAGCAGTGGTATTGGTCGACCCCGGTTTTGAAGATTTACAATTTAATTCAGAAAAATTTCAGAAAATTATGAAAAATCTAGAATATTGAAAAATAATATTTGAAACTGAAATGGTCAAATCAGAATAGCAGAAAGACCAAATCGAGCTATACCCTAGGATCGGGCTCCGGTTCAGACAAGGGCTGACTCCGAGTTCACGAATCCAAATCCACAGCAAAACGATCATATAAATAATTTGTAATACAAAACAAATACTGAAATCAAATAAAAAATACGATCAAAAATACGAATACGTAACTAAGTACGTATTCCGGGAGCAGGGTGTTACAATAACGGTGCCAAATCTCACCTTCTCTTATCTAGTACACAATTTTCATGTGATTTTAAATGGTAAGTTGATGCACTTTTCAATGCTTGACCTGATTTTAAGCCAACTTGTCTGAGCCTTCTACATCATAATCTAGTAGAATCACCATCCAAAGTCAACTGTTCAGTCGACCGACCTGATGCCTCTGCTTGCTTCTAATTTTCTTGGCTTCAATTCTCTTCTTTCTGTCCAGTTAAGAGTTAAAAAACTCTATTCTTCTAGATTTTGATCCTCTCCACATGTCAGCTGATTAGTAAGGATCTGTTCGTATCAAGATATTTGATGGGATGGTGAGAGAGTTGAATGATGTGAGATACATTCCTCAAATGAAGAAAAACTTGATTTTAGTTGGAGCTTTGGAGTTGGAGGGTTCAGGGACTCTTGAAGAAGGCGTTCTCAAGATATCTAAGGGCTCATTGGCTGTGAAGGACATTAGATACAATAACGTGTACTACTTAAAGCATAGTGTAGTTACTGGATTGGCGTTTCCAGAATGTTTGACGTCCAGAATGTTTGACGTTCTGAAGATGTCGATCCAGTAACGTTCTAAGAATGCCAATCTAGTAACTGTGCTATACTTTAAGTGATACACGTTATTGCATCTAATGTCCTTCAGAATAACTAATAAGCCTCTAGACATCTTAAGAATGCCTTCTCCTAGAGTCCCTTTCAGGCCTCCAAAGCTCCAACTGAGATAAAGTTCTTCTGTATCTGTAACGCCCCGATTCCACGGATACGGGGACGTCACTGCGACGTATATACGTAGGTCTGAAAATGCCCCCACGTATATACGCTAAGCATAAAAGTACAACAAGAATCAGAGTACAACACAAAGCGTGGTATCCATAATATGCCAACACAAAAGTACATATACAAAGTCATCACAGGATATGATAAAATATTACACATTACATGTATCTTTTATCATAAACAAGTCCAAAAGTAAAATATACAAGATAAACGCAAAATGCTCACGAGTAGGATGAAGATCCCGTGAGTCAAAAGAAGAGTCAGGCACGAAGGAAGCAGAACTAGCCTGCCTGCTCACTAGAGGAAGCTCAATCTACAGTGGACGGCTCCACTACGATCCAAGCTTCGGAATCTGAATATGCAAATCCAAGGAGTCAAGACATATGAACAATAAACAAACTACAGCCAAATGGCTAAGATACAAGAGTAAAAGAGTTAGGACAGTAAAATGAATATCAATCAGTAAGAAATGAAAACATGACAAAATAAAGTTGGAAAGACTATCATCGTAGTCCAAACAGAAATATAGGAATCATAATGGGAATCATGACTTAATAAGTAGAACAGGAGTCATAACATAACAGGTATCTATAACAGAAATCATAACAGGTGTCTTATTATTATTACTCGTCTAACCCATATATCTAGGTATGTGTCTCGGTATATACCCGGTATATATCCCAACTCACATACATCCATATATAAGAAAGTCGAGGTTGTTATTGGAAATAGCGGTTGTATCAACGAACTATGTTTACAGTGGGTCCCGTACATACCCGGGACTACGGTCCAGGGTTGTTCCGTTGCATGGAAACGGAAACCAGCCGCAAGGCTTGTCCAGGAGGAGGGACTTATGTATGCCCGTTAAAACTGGGGTGTAGGGAGCCAGCTCTCCCCTCGGTCCCCTGGAGTACCACAGGTCAGACCGGATATAGTGCACAATACCTAAAGCCACTGTAAACACGAACACATATCGATATCCGCATATTTCCCCCGACCCAATACAAGTTGGTCCATTTTAGGATTTAATAGTTTCATTGTCACTTTACGGGAAAAATAGGAAATGGACATGATCAGGAATAAAGAGTACAGAAGCACTATATAGTCAGGTCACTGCATGTAAAGCAGGAAAACATGTCACTGATCATGATACAGATAACAAGTCAAAGTTCCCGTAAAGATGACAATCACAAGTCAGGTATATCATGCTGGGTATAAAGTGATAGCATGATAGGGTGATGATATATAACAAGTAACCAATCATGATATGAGATGGAGAATAGTCAGGGTAAGTCAAGGTACAACATAAAGGTCTTGCCAAATAGTGGCATGCCAAGTAGTCAAGTGATAACACACTAGCGGTCAGGTGATATACATGTGTTAAAAGGAAACATTAATCTGACAGTCTGGAGTAATGACATGGCGATGATAATATAACTGAAACTCAGAGTTCAATGACCACGAAGGGTCAGCCACGCATGGTGTACGATAAAGAAGTAGGCATAACACAGGCATAGTACATGTACAAGAATAAAACTACCCTAACACATGCAGTTGCAGGGCAATACATAGACATGGAATTATGAAGTGACAAGAGGTGATACACATCAAGCAATTTGTCATGAAGTACAAGTAAGAACGATATATAGTACATGTACAAAGGGTAAGATCTAATTTCAGAAAGAATAGAAATCAGCAATTTTGGCCCAAAACTAGACTAACGGTCGACTGGGTCAAAATGGCCGGTCGACCGGAAAAATGCCGTGAGCTCCAGGTTTGGTCGGTCGACTTCCGGTCGACTGCCGGTCGACCGGAGATACAACTAACGGTCGACTGCCGGTCGACCGATACAAGGCCGTGAGCTCCAGGTTTGGCCGGTCGATAGCCGGTCGACTGCCGGTCGACCGGACTATCCCAACGTGCACGCTGTGCACGTCGGTCCACTGCCGGTCGACCTCCGGTCGACCGGACTCCTGAAATAGGCTGCTGTTGGTCTAAAAATCAGATTTTTGTGTGGTTGATTTTGATAGGCTAAAAATAGGATTTTGATGACATAATTAAACATGAATTATCAACACAAGGATACAAGGAAGTTTTACAAATCTTGGTGAGTAAATATACTCACATAGATCGGTTATGGGAAGCTTGAAGAGATCGTGGTCGGAAGTGATCCACGGCGATGCAATCGACGAAGGAGGAGACGATCCCAATCCAAGTAGTTGGTTGAAGATGGAGAAGACCTTGGTGATGCCCTTGGAAGTTGTAGGTTGAAG
The DNA here is from genome assembly GCA_038442645.1 of Agave tequilana. Taxonomy (NCBI): domain Eukaryota; kingdom Viridiplantae; phylum Streptophyta; class Magnoliopsida; order Asparagales; family Asparagaceae; genus Agave; species Agave tequilana. The sequence continues at coordinate 25,651 of JAVJIF010019191.1, forward strand.
TTGAGATGAAGGAAGAACTTTGGTGAAGGCTATCTCTTTTGTGAAGTGAAGTAAAGAAAGAGATTGAAATGAAAGGGAAAAGATTAAATAGGATTTGGATTTTGAGAAGGGGTTGTAATTAAATAGAAGAGAGGGGGTTTTGTGTAAAATAGGGGGTGAGGTGTCCCTTGGCCAATAGGGGCTTGCCAAGTGGGGGATGAGGTGTTCTCCTTGGCCAATCAAGGCTTGCCAAAGAGGTGGTGAGGTGGAGATTTTGTGTGGTGGAGATTAAAGGAAGTGTGTGGAAGGTGGTGAGGTGGAGGGTGAGGTGGAGAAGCTTAGGGATGAAGTAAAGGAACTTGTGGTGGAGGTTAAAGGAAAAAGAAAATAGGGAAAGGAAAAGGAAATGGAAAAGGGAAGAAATTCTCTTGGAAAGGAAAATAAAAATAATGAAAGTGGCGGATTCCCGGAATTGAGTCGTAAATGCGGAAATCTTTCGGGAAAATACCGGATACGTCCCGAAATCAAGTATCTCGGAACGACTCGAAATAAATATCAAAAATCCAAAATATTATATTAAGAATAATAGTGAAATCCGTTTTAAGAAATACTTTATAGTTTTAAAACTAAAAATCCCGGAATCAGTTACCTACCGACTCCGAAAGAATTTTCATAAAATCATAAAATCCTCATAAAAAGAATTTAGATAAGAAATAGGATTCCAAGAAATAAAGTCTAAAGGACTATCAAGAAATTCCTAACTGTTTGTGAAATAAAAATACTGGAATCAGTCTTCTACCAACTCCGGTGGAATATCCATAAATTCGTAAAATCTTCAGAAAAAGTATTTAAGTAATAAACATAATTCTAAGAAGAAAAGTCTAAAGAATCTTCTAGAAATTCTAAACAGTTTGTAAGATAAAAATTCGGGAATCGATCAGCGGCACTGGTCGACACCGATTTTGAAGAAATTCCTTATAATTCCGGAAAATTCCAGAAAATCATATAAAATATATTATATTGGAAAATAATATTTGAAACTGAAATCGGTCAAATCAAAGATTAAATCGAATAATATACTATGATCGGGCCTTCGGTTCAGGCTAAGGCTGACTCCGAGTCCACGAATCCAAATATAAGATAAAACAATTATACAAGGAATTCATAATACAAAATAAATACAGGAAACAAATCGAAAAAATACGACCGAAAATCTGAATACGCAACTAAGTACGTATTCCGGGAACGGGGTATTACAGTATCTAAGGAACATATCTCACGTCATTCAACTCTCTCATCATCCCATCAAATATCTTGATATGAACAATAACTTACTAATCAACCAGTATGTGTGATCATCTCCCATGGACATCAAACCACTGTCCAACTCCACGAAGCTAGCACATAACTCCCTTCTAGGACGAATATGGCAGGTAAAGCATGCATCTAATATCCACTCAGATATATCTGAATTGAAAACAATAGGGGTGATCGAAAGTTAAAAATTAGATGAGTCGAATCATCACCATCCGTCTTCACGACATTAGCCTCTGACCGTGACTCCTTCTGTAACTTATTGAGTCTTGGATAATTACTTTTTTAGTGTCTTTTGTCTTTACAAAAAGCATATTGATTCTTTCTCAATTGATGGTTATCAAACATGGACTTCAAATTTGATCTATGTTGTTTTTCTCTTCAATTTGGACTAGTTCCTCTCGCAGCTAATGCTTCTGATGATGTGTCACTGGAAGAAAACTCCTTATCTTTCCTCCTCAATTCAAGGTTCACAAGAGCAGTAGTCACCTCACTATAGTTAAGGGATGTTCACCCATTTATCAGGTTAAGTACAAAGGTCTCATATTTCTCATCCAGAAGCGAACTCAACAATATCAAAGCGTTGTCTTCATCCTCGAACACTACATCCATATTCGTCAGATCCTTGAGAAGCTTCATGTAGATGTTGATGTGATCATTAATAGAGATTTCTCTCTTAAAATGCAAGTGGTTCTCGACGCTATTCATCAAGTACTTGCTCTTGAGAGTCCCAAATCTTCTTCACAGAAGTCTCATTCATCATATTATACTTTAGATCATGCGTCAAGCAAGACCTAATGACACCACAAGCCATTCTATTAATCTTTTTTCAAATCTTTTCATTTAATTCTACTAGTTTCTCTTGAAGCTCAAGAGTATCCTCCAAATTTTGGGCATTTAGTTTATCCAATATTCACATTTTTACAAACTAAAGTTGTTTGTACCATCTAACTTGACCATATCAATCTTTAAGTGGTGAATGTTCTGAATGTTCTTTACAACGAAAGAGCCAATCCTATCTGATGTTTTTTTGGCCATTTTCACAAATATCACAATCAAACAAATGCGAAACAAATGTAAAGTAGATCTAAATGAAAAAAGATCACATTTATACCTCCAAAAGAAATTCAAAGATGAGTTTTAAAAGATCTCTCCATCTAAAGATTGAAGACGAGATTTAAGATAATAAAAATCTGATTTTATCCCAACCTAAGCAACAAATCTTCAAGATCCAAGCTTTCAACCTAGATCCACTCCACCAAATGAACCCCAAGCGTAATTTAGAGCTCTGATACCACTTGTAGGTACTGGAGAACCGATCAAACACAACACAAACAAAGAACAAAGAGAGAAGACTCAATATAATGAGGTTCTACAATCTTGCCTACATCTCCGTAGTTGAAGAGAGATCTATAGAGGATTGACAAACAAATATGATGAATATAATGTTCTCTCACTTACATAAGATCAGCTAGATACGCAACAATGAGTTACAAGTTTCTATTTTAGCCAAGTAGAGAGAAGAAGTCCAAAGAGGGAAATTCGATTCCCCTGTTCACTGCCAGAACCAACTTGCCGGAAGCTCTCAGAGAATGGGTATTAAATCTCAGAGAATGGGTCGGTGACTTCTCCGCTCTCTGTTAAATCTTAGAGAGTGGGTCGGTCGACCGATAGTACCCAATGTGCACATTAATGCACGTCGGTCGATCGGGCGATCGACCGACCTGATGCCTCTGCTTGCTTCTGATTTTCTTGACTTCAATTCTGTCGCCCCCCCGCCGCAAATCAGGGCTAAAAAACTTTATTCTCTTAGATTTTGATCATCTCCCTACACTGAACATCTTTGGAATGATATGCACGATCTTCAAGTCCTCACTTCTGTTGTCTCTTCACACCAAAGCTTCTTAAAGTAGTTCAAGAATACCTCCATTACTTGCTCGGGAGCAGACACAAACTCACCGGCTTCATTCTAAAGTCTCCTGATGCGATTCCCATTTCATTCTCACTACTACCGCACAATGGAAAATTCTTGAACTAGCATCTCCATCTTTAAGCCATTGTATTCTCATTTCTGCTTCCAAAAGCATTCTAAATCCCTTATAGCATCATGGTAGTCCGCTGTGTGTGTTGGCAAGTTTTTAATTAACTAGCCGTATCTAATTTCAATCTGAGATTATTCCTATTTGATTTTCAATCATGTAAAATAAAGATGAAATTTACGCAAATTTCAGATTTCATGAAAGGGAAGAATTAGAAATATACAAGTGGTGATCGCATGTCAAGAAACCAAATCAACCAATATGTGTTGTCAAAAGTGTGGATATATACAGAAGACATATTTTTAGTGTCAACACTGTTGGAATTTGGTCGAACAAATAGTCCCACATCGGTTAGACAGGAGGATACCCCTGAGTATATAAGGATTTGGGCAACTCCACTTAAAAAGCTAGTCTTTTGAGATGGTGCCCCAATCCTTCAAGTGGTATCTTTGATGAACTATTCATTTTGCAACTATTTAATGCATATTAAATAGCATCAAGATGGCGTTCACCATAAGATTTAAGGCAAACTCTTTAAATGTTTATCTAAGGACGTCTTCTCAAAACAAAACAAAAAAATAAGTGTTTTTTTAACTTAAGGAGTAATTTTAGGAACATTTTGCTCACTTAGAATATTTTAAAATTGCACGTACATTACATGTGTCTTTAGATTAGTATATACAAATATTTACAAACATCACACCTTACAATACAAAAGTTGTATACCCCAACCCAAATGGTTCACCTATTTCTTTGAGGAAAAAAAGAAGCTAAAGAAAACTAAAAAGAAAAGAACCATGAATTATGTGATATGTAATGGAGGAATAGACGAATAAGGATAGTAGTAATTTGGGCACCACCGAATCCCTCGTTTTGGTTTCCGTTTGTAGTAGTCGTCGTCATCTTCTTCTTCTTCTTCATCTTCATCTTCTTCTTCGTCGTCGTCCTTCACTTTGTTTACACTGACTATGCACGCATTGCCTACTTTCTTTCTCAGATCGCTCACTAGTTTCACAGGATCCACGCTTTCCCCAATCACAACAAAGTGATCGTTGTCCTCTCCTTTGATTGCAATCAAACCAACACCTAATTCACAATTAATCAAGAGGGTACAAATTAAAAACAAAAAACAAATTAGAAGTCAATTAGAGTAAAAATTCTGTTTGAAGTCAGTGATTAGTATATTAATATCCATTAATTATTGGTATATATGTACCTTGAACTGATGCTATTAACTTCATGGCCTTAGTCCGGCATTTATTACTGCTCATCTGCACCTTGATCACCATCTTCTGCTGCATGGACAAAATATATATATTTGCGCTGGTAAGCATATGTATGTTTATATGGAGCCAGACAACTTAATTTGAATTTTTTTTTTTAAACTGGATATAAATAGTTGCAAAGGCTTTTCTTTTCTTTCGTTAACTTTAATGGAGACAACTGGTTCTTTTAGATCAAGATAAACTGCAATTATTCCCAACTCCAACAGAAAAGCTAATTTGAGCTTGAACTTATAATGATATCGTATTGCACAGCCTTCGTGTTGTGGAGTTACAGGGGCTGCACGGGGAAGCAAGATGAGCCTTAATCAAAAACCAGAACAAATATGAACTTTTTATTTAAACTCATCACTTTTCTATTCATTTTTCAACATGAAATTATATTCGCATTCGCACTAGAATACCCAACACTTCGGTCTTTGTCTATTGTAAAAGAAAATAAAAAAAGCCCTTTAATTAATATTTAGTGGTGAAACAAAAAAAAAAAAGGATGAGCAAGAATTTTTACAAAACTGTGAGGAAGAACTTCACAGATCTCAAAGCAATGAGGCAAATATAGGAGTTGGAGAGACTTGGACATACCTTCATGGTTCTTGAAGTCGTTTGATACTCGTGAACAAAAAGCTTGAATGATCTTTATACAAAACCAATTTGAGTTGAGAGTGTATCTAGGTGGAGTGTTTATGTTAAGGGTCTGAGTTAAGCTAGCACACAATTAAGCTTCTTATATAGGGGGGAGCTGTTCATATTATATGCTTGTGATTTATATATTTATAGGAAATGATTGAGAAAGTTCTTCACAGACTTCTATGAATTAAACTCAATTAGAGTGTAAATTTGTTAAAAGGACTTGGTAATTGGTGGGGGCTTATACCGCGTAACTCGCTTACGTGTGCGTCTTCAGCTTCAACCTTCAGGGCTAATTTTTTTAAAAGAAGCCTTCAGGGCTAATTAATTAACACATTTATTCATTAATTAATCAGGGCAAATATATATATAGCTAACCTATTCTTTTACATGATATTAAACAGAGTCAATGTTCAAATCTATTTTGTTTTCATGGGTACATTGCTTAAAACTCTCAGTTTTTATCAGGGGCGGAACCAGGTATAAATTTTGGGGTGGGTTATAATTTTTTTTTAACATGTACTTATGAATTATATGCATTTCTCAAAAGAATAAAACAGTATTCTCCACTAAATCAGGAGTAGAAAGTACATATTTTTAACTAGTAATAAATTTGTTAAAAGAAAGTCAAAATAGAAGGGATCTAACACAATATCTGAAAAATAACAAAAATAAAAATAAATTTAAGACAATATTTAAAAAAAATGGGCCGGGCTATAGCCCAGCCCAGCCCACCTTTGGGTCCGCCTCTGGTTTTTATTGAAATGAGTAGAAAACTCAAAGACACCTCTGTACTATTATAAAATTTAATAGTCTATGACAAATCTTAAGGTAGTATTCTGCACAAAATCTAGTTTAAAAAGAAAAAAAAAGCACAGAATTTCTTCCAGAACTTACAATAATGTGGAAGTGTTTTTTTTTGGTGAATTCAATAGAATAGGGATTTTTCGCAAACCACTCATTTCATATATTATTAGTTTTATTTTTTATGTTAGTCCTTAAACTTAAACAAGTTAAAATAATTGTTCTTCACGTTATAGACTTCTGTTAAGTGTCTTAATTTCACCAAGGTTACTTAGCGTGCAGTTAATCATGGTTGTATTTATCCTAAGTATCACTAAATTAATTGAATACATGCAATCCACTTTTGTCATGCATACAACATAGTTTGGACCACAAAGCCTCCCAGATAACTTGCAGCCTCATTTATCTCTTTATTTAAGTTTTATATATGTAAGCTTTTATTAATCAATTTATTTCTTGCTGAATGAGGGATACAATCATACAAGTATACAAAGCCCTTTGCTTCTTTATGAAGTTTTCATTATATATGCACTCTTTAATCAAATTTCAAACAGGTATTTATACTCTATTTTTTTTTTTTTTTGAAAAAGTCTTTATGTGATCAAAGCAGGTACACTATTCAGTTGTCTTGGCTATGGTACAAACAAATACAAATAATCTTTGATAAGAATACATGTTGGCTATTTGTACTCTCATGTACTTTTTTCTTTGCTCTTTTTGCATTTTTGGTTTATTTATTTTTTTAAAAAGCTTTTTAATGAGACTGTTGGAAAGAGAGAGATTTTTACTGAGGGAGTTGACCCGGACCGTAAAGGGATAGTCGAGGAAGTCGGCGACAAGAGACGATGGAAGAAACAGCAGAAAACAGCAGCAACAGCAGTATCTGGCAGGGTTCGGTCGACCGGCCCGGTCGACCGAAGTGCACTACGTGCACAGGCCAGGGAGCGGTCGACCGGCCGGTCGACCGAGAAGCCTGACTGTAAACAACCCAACTCTCGGGTTTTCTGGGTCGACCGCCCGGTCGACCGGAAGAGGAAGTCGGTCGACCGGCCGGTCGACCGACAGACGGGTTTGGGCGTAAATCTGCTGCTCCGCAGATTTGGGTATTTAAGGCTGTTTCTGATTTCTAGGGTTTGTAAGCAATCACAAAGGCTGCGGGAAAGGAAAGGCTGCATCTCTCTTGCATTCAAAGAGGTTGCTAGCAAGTTGTAATCCTCCTTAAAAGTAATAATCTCTCCATTGATTGCCCCGAGGACGTAGGCATTCAGGCCGAACCTCGTTAAATCGTGTGTTTTTGTGATTGTGTGTTCTTCTCTTGTGATTTCTGTGATTTTGGGTGTTCTTTGTGGTTGTGGAGATTGTGTGATTCTCTGTTGGTTGTTGTCGGCGCGCACAACAAGTGGTATCAGAGCATCCAGGTTACGCTTGGGATTCTGAGGATTCGAAGGGTTCCAGATCTGATCAGGTGGAGATTGTGTGTCGATCTCAGGTCAGAGGTATTGGTGTTCTAAGAGATCGTGTGTCGATCTCAGGAGGACGCAAGGAGGGCTCATTTGAATCTGTGTTTGGAGTAGATCCGGTGAGAAACTCGATCTAGGGTTTCAAGAGGCAGGTAAAAATCTCATTTTTATCTGAGTAGAGATTTATTCCAATTTGGTTATTTTTCCGCATAAATAGAGAATCAAAAGAAGATCTCAATGGCAGAAGAAACTGCATTTGTTAAGACAATGAACAATCACCCAAGGATTGAAGTTGTTAAGTTCAATGGAACTAATAATTTCGGGATGTGGAGGTGTGAGGTTATGGATGCACTGAATGCATCGAACCTCGAGAACACGCTCCTATTGGAGAGGAAGAAGAACACGACCACTGATGAAGAGTGGGCAAAGATGAACAGATCGGCATGTGGCTTGATACGTTCATGCTTGTCACAAGACATAAAATACCTTGTGCAACATGAGACGTCAGCGAAGAAACTGTGAGAAACCCTTGAAAAGAAGTACCTGAAGAAGAGTGTAGAGACCAGGTTGCAGCTTAAGAGTAAGCTGTATCAGTTCAGGATGCAGAAGGGGAGCACAGTCAATGAGCACATCAATCGATATACGAAGCTTCTTACAGATCTGCTGAATTTGGATGTCAAGGTAGAAGAGGAAGATAAGGCGGTCATCTTTCTGAATTCACTTCCTGCAGAGGAGTACGAGACATTCACACTGACCTTCATTAATGGAAGGCAGACCTTGGATTATGATGAGGTGTCGTCTGCATTGATGAGTTATGACACAAGGAAGAATGAGAGGCATCCTTCACAGTCAAGCTCAGTGGCGGAGGCACTGGAAGTAAGAAGCAGAAGTTCATCGCGGAAGGGCAAGGAGGTGATAGGAAGATCGAAGTCCAGGTCGGGCTATAGGGATCTGAGGAAGGATCAGTGCATTTTGTGCCGAGAGATAGGGCACTGGAAAGTGGACTGTCCGAAGTTCAAGGGGAAGAAGAAGGAGCCGAATGCTGAAGCAAATCTATCAAAGGTGACGAAGACTCAGAGGAGTAGTTCACAGGAAGATGGAGCAGATTCGGACTCGTCAGGTTTCTCGTTTTCAGTCAGTTCTCCCATTATTAGTAACTCATGGAAAGATGAGTGGATTCTGGATACAGGTACAACATACCATGCGTGCCCTAATCGGGGCTGGTTTTCCAACTTTGAGCAGCTGGAGGGGTGTTCGGTCGTTATGGGCGACGATCACCCATGTAGCGTGGAGGGTGTAGATACAATCCGAATCAGGATGTTTGATGGGATGGAAAGGGAGCTGAAAGGAGTGAGGTATGTACCTCAGTTGAAGAGAAATCTAATCTCCGTGGGAACTTTGGAAGCATCGGGCATGATGATATCGGTTCGAGATGGCGATCTCAAGATGATCAAGGGCTCGATGGTTGTGATGAAGGGCGTCCGCCGAGGAAATCTATACTACTTGAAGGGTAGTATGATTACAGATCAGGTGGAGACTTCAAGTACATCAGATGAGGCTGGCCCGGGGATCTGGCAGGAAAAAGCCGGACAAGAAGAAAAATCTTTGCGAGCTCCTGCAAAGATGGAATCACTAGAAGGTGCTGCTATCTGCAAGTCAGAAGGTGGACACAGTGTTCTGGACAAGAAGAAGGTGAGTTTTAGCACCAGTTCTCACCACAATGAAGGTCTTCTTGATCGTGTTCACGTGAGTGTATGGGGACCTGCTAAGACGGCATCGCTTGGAGGTCACAAGTACTTTGTCTCTTTCATTGATTGTTCATCTAGGCAGTTGTGGATATATCCAATGAGACAAAGGGGTGAAGCCCTAGATGTGTTGAGGAAGTGGAGAGAAAAAATGGAGAGGCAGATAGGTAGGAAGATAAAGGAGCTCTACATTGGTAATGTTGGAATAGACATTGACCAATTCCTACAGTTTGGCCAGAACACAGGGATTGCTACTCACTTCTCAACAGGTACAGATGGGTTGGCTAAAGAGATAGTCCGTTCCTTGCTGGAGGAGGTTCGGAAGTTATTATCTAATTCAGGATTGGACAAGTCGCTTTGGACTGAGGCGACTGAGTATGCTAGCCATCTCAGGAACAGATCGACTGCGATAGGAGGTAAAGCTCCATTAGAAAATTGGTCTGGGAAAACTGCTCAAGATCATGGTTTGCTGCGGGAATTTGGAAGTCCGGCTTACTTCAGTGCCAAGAATGACAAGGTGAATCCGCGGGCAAAGAGGTTTGTCTATTTGGGCGTTAAGAAGAACAGCTACAGGCTGTGGGATCCCGAAGACAAGAAGATCGTGATGAGCAGGAATGTCACATTTGGAGAAACTTCAGCGTTGAAGTTCACCGTCTCTCAGCAGGTGGAGAGGACGGAGACCAAGGAAGGATTGCAGCGGGTGGAGGTTGATGCTACTCCATCATCTCCAGTTGATTCGGCATCAAAGGATACTTCATCGGATGTGACACCGGGTGGAGTTCATGATACCAAAGGTGATGCTGAACAGGTTGACGACATTGTTGAGGATGTCGAGTTATTTGCAGCCATTGGAACCAAGGTGAAACCACGCTCGTGGTTAAAGAAGCATGAATCTCAAGCTTGTGAACGCGACAAGCTCAAGTTGAAGGCCGTTGCTCTCCATGATGGTCGGGAAGAGGTTCATATGACTCAGTCTAACAGGTTCACTGCTGCAGGAACAGGTACTATTATTGGAGCTTGCTGAAGCTCATTTTAATGAACTACTGTTGGCTTGATCCTTTTGGGCAAAGGTACGTAGGCAGCCGTAAAGGCGCAGCCATTGGTGATGCAACTCTTATGAAGCTAATTGGGTTCTCGAGATGTTATTTTGGATCTTCACGTAGAGGTGAAGAGTTGTGGCTGATTGGAGCTTCACGTAGAGTTGGAGAGACTTCACGTAGAGGTGAAGAGACTTCATGTAGAGGTGAAGTGGTGTGGCCAGTTGGATCTCACGTAGTGGTGAGATGGTGTGATCTTGATGAACAGGTTTATCTTCCGGAGAGAAGATGTTGAGCTTGCATAAGGAGTGGTGTGCATCCAGGAGAAGCCGATGATTTGGTGTGCTCTACGCAGACTTGGTTGGACCGTCAGTGGAAGACAGGTAGACTAGATAGAGCTAGTCAGTGGAGAGTCAGTGTTGGCTCATAGGGAAGTCTTCGTGAGGTCGTGAAGTTGCGGAGAAGGAGCCACAGTTGATGATCGGCAGGTAAAAAAAATTCTCCTAAGGTGAAGTGCAGGGAAAGCATGTGCGATGTTTTCCAGGAATAGATGAGCCAAAGATTCCAAGCCGAGATCGTGTGACGATTTCGCCGAGATCGTGTGTCGATTTCGTCCGGTGCGCGCAAGCCGAGATCGTGTGTCGATTTCGCCGAGATCGTGTGTTGATTTCGCCAAGTGATAGACTGGGGTTCGTTGGATGTCGGCTCAGATTTTGGCATCTTCGCCGAGGTGGAGAATTGTTGGAAAGAGAGAGATTTTTACTGAGGGAGTTGACCCGGACCGTCAAGGGATAGTCGAGGAAGTCGGCGACAAGAGACGATGGAAGAAACAGCAGAAAACAGCAGCAACAGTAGTATCTGGCAGGGTTCGGTCGACCGGCCCGGTCGACCGAAGTGCACTACGTGCACAGGCCAGGGAGCGGTCGACCGGCCGGTCGACCGAGAAGCCTGACTGTAAACAACCCAACTCTCGGGTTTTCTGGGTCGACCGCCCGGTCGACCGGAAGAGGAAGTCGGTCGACCGGCCGGTCGACCGACAGACGGGTTTGGGCGTAAATCTGCTGCTCCGCAGATTTGGGTATTTAAGGCTGTTTCTGGTTTCTAGGGTTTGTAAGCAATCACAAAGGCTGCGGGAAAGGAAAGGCTGCATCTCTCTTGCATTCAAAGAGGTTGCTAGCAAGTTGTAATCCTCCTTAAAAGTAATAATCTCTCCATTGATTGCCCCGAGGACGTAGGCATTCAGGCCGAACCTCGTTAAATCGTGTGTTTTTGTGATTGTGTGTTCTTCTCTTGTGATTTCTGTGATTTTGGGTGTTCTTTGTGGTTGTGGAGATTGTGTGATTCTCTGTTGGTTGTTGTCGGCGCGCACAACAGAGACTTGGGGGATATTTTTCATTTTTACCTAAACAGAAAATAATGTCCAATATTTAACTGTTTCACTCATGGATAAAAACAAATCAGTTGGGTAACATCATAAACTATAAAATGTGGATGACTGAATGTACATATACAAATATACTTAACATACACATGTATACTTGGGTCTTTATTATTTGAGCCAGTTTTCATGATGAGAGATTGAAGAAATTAGTTGCCGGAGTTAGTATTTTAGCCAATCGGTTGGTTAGAATTCTCTGGGATCGGATCCTTTGTCTCTTCAAATCCAGGAGTGATAATGACAGGGAGGTAGGGCTTTGTATTTTGACGGCAACAGTTGATCTTCTGGCCTCGGAGGCGCCGCAGTTGGCGACCACAATCTCTCTCTTTCTCTCCCCCCCCCCCCCCCCAACCAAAAAAAAATGGAGGGGGAGGGTGCGGGCGCCGCGATAGGGCGCGGCCTTGGAGTCGCTGCAGTTGGCGACCACGATCTCTCTCTCTTTCTCTCTCTCTTTTTCCTCTCCTCCTTCTGCTTCTCCTTCTCTCTGACCGCGCCACCCAGCCCTGTTCAGTCGTCGCCGCACAGTTGCATTGTCGCCATCAACCTTCCTTTCCTCTCTCTTCTTCTCTCTTCTTCTGTTCTCTCTCTCTCTCTCTCTCTCTCTCTCACTCTCACTTTTTGTCTGTCTTTTCCTCTTCTCGCTGCCAACTTACCAGGCTCGCCAGTGCTGCCATGCTGCCACTGCTGCCTCCTTCCCTCTCTCTCCTGGCCTTCTCTTCTTCTTCTTCTTTCTTTCTCTTATTGAGTCTCCACTAAATCTGACCCGTTAATCGGGAGATCAAAGAGCAGGGGACCCAAAAAAGATCCAGGCGCTTCTAACAGTGATGCTTACTACTGTCGGAAACTGAAATCATGGCTTAGTTTATGGAATGTCAATTATAAAATGGTACTCAATTATTCATCTAAACATCATTTCTGCAAAAATGAGAGAGAAAAAAAGAAAAGAGGGAGAAAAGAGCACGGGCAAAGCAATAGAGGAGGGGTTGTGCTAGTGGGGCTCGCGATAGTTATCGAAGTCAGAACAGCGCAACAGCGACGGTCACTGGTGGTGACCCCTGGACAATGGTGACCTGGGCTGAGAGAAAAAAGAGGGAAAGAAACAGAAAGAGAGAGGGAATGAAGAAGAAGAGGAGGAGGAGGAGCAGGTGACAGCTCCAGCTACAGGCGATGGGCGCTGACGGTGGCTCGACTTGCAGTAAGAAGACGACGAGAAGAAGGAGAAGAAAAAGAAGGGAAAAAAGAGAGCTCATCGGTGATGGTGAAGATTGAAATTGAAGAGAGAATAATTAGAATGATAACTTGTATGTAAACGAGCCAAAACTTGAGCGAGCTAAGTTTGTTTGAGTTTATCTTGTTTATTAATCACGTAAGTTACAAGCAAGCTAATTAAATAGCAAGTTGAACATGAACTTTTCACGAACAGTTTGTTTATTTGATAATTCTTAAATTAAGCATTCCACATTGGTATTTGGTACCATACAAAATGTTTATAATTCAATATTTCTTTTACAAAATTCTCTTATGCTTCTTTACGGGGCTGTTTGGATTCAAGGAATTGGGTGGAAGTGAGGAAGTGAAAAATGTCTTTTCCTATTTTCGCTGTTCATTTAAACACCCAAAAAGGAAAATAGAAAAAATTCTTTTCCTTTTCTCTTTTCTCTTTTACACAATCATTTGCTCACTTTCAGAGTGCTACAGTTAATTTTGTGATCATGTAAATCTCATTTGTAATAAATTGTACCACAAAACAGTTAATTTTTTACTCATGTAAATCTCACTTGCATTCTAATTATAGTCTATTTTTATCCTTCTTAATTAATTTTTATTTTAATATTATTTTGTGGTCAACTTTATGGTCAACTTTTTCACTTCCACTTTCACTTTCACATTACCATCCAAACCCTGAAAAAGACATAATATTTTTCAAACCACACTTCCCAACAATATCTAAACATCGAAATACTTACTAACCAATTCTCAAGTTCCAAAGGAAATTATTACCACTTCCTCACTTCTTCACTTCCTCACTTCTACCCTTAACCAAACAGGCCCTACATGTAAATAACTCATATGACAAAAAGGTGTAACTACAACTTATACATTAATGTTTGCTAACAAATATCGAGCTTCCAAGCTTAGTTTGACTTCGGTTCATTTTAAATTTGAGCAATTATAGTGATGAGTTATAATCAAGCTAAATATCGAGTTAAAGAACTATTTGCAAGCTACAGGGTCGTTTGCCAATCTTATTGTGAGGTATAAATTTAATTTGTCAGTAATTAATGTTTTCCCAATACAAAGTTCTAGTTTAAGGGCATAAGCATTGAATGATTAGTCTCTCAAACGAGTAAAACTAGTAGTTTAAGACTCAGACCTCTTGAAGCTTGGGGTTTGCTTGGAAACAGATCATTTAAATAAAGCTTTATGACTAAATTTAGAGGCCCCAGCCTTTACAAGTCTTTTTTTTTAAGTCATTTTTTCATAGTGACTTACTGACTTAAATTGCCAGTTGACATTTGGCATGTGATTCCAGAATTATAGAAGTCAATCACAGGCTGATATTTCTCTGAATGGTCTATTCTTTGTGGATGTCTGAAAGAGAATCATAAAAAGGCAAATATTAAAGAGAGGAAGAGATAACTTTTAGATGCTTCTTGCTTTACTGTTATTATTATTATTATTTTCTACAGAATTTTAGTTACAGTGTTAAATGCTCTGACCTACCCCAACACATTGAAAAAAAAATGTTAATTGCTTATGAGAAATTTTAGAAAAAGTTAATCAGTGTTTGAAGATAAAATAGAAGTTGCATGAAATAGCTCACGTACTTCTTAGTAATTACAAAATTTTTGTATGTTTCTACTTTATGAGTGCACATGTATTTGTACGTGCAAAGTTTTTAGTAAACATAAAATATTTATTAAAGTTATAGCCACATTTTGCTAAATATAACATATCTCTTATACATTCAAATATTTAGTCAATATAACATGTTTGTTTCTAATATAGAATATTTTAGTAATAATAGCATATTTGTAACAAATATAGAAACTTTTTGATAATTATAATATTTTATTTTGTAATTATAGCATAATCATTGTGATTGTAGCAAATTGTTGGATTTGATATGTAGCATATTTGTTATAAATATAGAATTTCTATTGTTGATTATAGTATATTAATTCTAGGATAAATTAAGAAAGACCCTGTAACGCTCCAATCCCGTAGGCATGGTGACGTTACTGCAACGTACATACGCAGGGTAGAAATACCCTCACCTATGTATGCTAAGCATCAGTACAGCCAAGAATCAGGGTGCGGAAGCACAGTGGTGATATACATTTCAATAAAATAGTACAAATATATTGTTATCACAAAACGTGATCCAATATTACATGAATATTTCATCACCAGGAAAAACCAATACATGAATTACAAAAGGGTTACACTAGTAAACAATATAACAGTGGCTCTCGAGGAGAAAGAAGAATATCGAGAGCCGATCAAGAGGGGTCTGAAAGGAAAGGGATACAGATGATTTGACGCTGATCTGCCACACTTCTATTGTGCACTCTAATAGGCCGGTCTTCAATTGGGAAGCCCACTACGGTCCAAACTTCGGGGTCTGAACATGCAGGTTTAGGGTTGTCAGAAAACAACCCAGCGTGTATAAAAAATGAAGTCAAGTGGCATGCTCAAGCAAACACACGTGTATCGATAAATTCGAATCAGGTAAGCATATATATAGAAAACCGTGTCATGAGTACAGACATATATCAGCAGGTAATAAAGCATCAAGTAAAGTAGACGTGGACAAAATTAGTTATACAAGCTCAGATTATGGATTCATGAGATTGATGTATCGAGAGAATAATCCAAAAAAGAAAACCCTTATAGGTATACCTTAAATCTTATGTCACCATAGGTTGAGTTTATACAACCTGAGTTGTCTTTATAGTAATAGAAATAGGTAAGCAGTATGAAAACCCAGAAGTAAACAAGTAAGGTGACTCAACACAGTAGCACAGATATCATACATAAGTGACAAGCCGGATAACTTAATTATACAATAATAACAATCAATGTCGTCTGTTATTATAATCATTTTCTATCAGTGTCCCATACCACTGGTAGTTCATATTGGGTATGTATTCCAGTAGAACACAATTCGAACTCTGATATATGGATACCACTATTCGAATGAGAAAATGATTCAATAACACCCGCTCCTGAAATTATTATTTTTTAGCAATTAAGTTATATCTGGTGTAAGGTATTGTATTGTGTCACAGGTCTCATAAGCATAAATCAAGCATATCACCAGTCAGATATCAGTGACACATTATTTATTATTATTATTTTATTAAGACTTGTCTGACCTGTATGTCCAGGTATGTGTCCTGACGTCCCTGCACACATACATCCACATGTGAGTAAGAAAACTTTTGTTATTAAAACCAGATAGAAGATCAACGTATCATGTTCATAATGGGTACATGCATACGCGGGACAACGACCAAGGAGCATTCGGTACTGGAGTCCGGAATAGACCGATAAGTCGCGAGGGTCTTATTTGTATGCCCTGGAAGGATGGGATTTGGACAGGGGTGCCAGTACACCCTACTAAAACACCTGGTGGCACTCAGGTAGAATTGAAGTTGTTACAATATCGAACCATTATGAAGACGTGCAAATTGATGTCATCAGTTTTCTCTCATCCCAGTGTAAGTTATCCATTTATTACAGATTATGTTCATGATGATCGATTTATGGGGATTAACATGAATATAATAACAAGAGGAGCATAATACTGGAGTATAATGTCAGGAGTATACATGTTATCAATGTCAAGTCCTCGTAAAGGCGATAATCATGAGTCTTATGATAACATACGGGTGTCAGGTGTCAAATGATAACATATCAAGTATTAGGTGTCAGATATCAAATGTCAGGTGATGCACAACAACATAAGCAGTATAAGTAAGTACAGTGTCACAATATAAATCAGTTAACCGATCACACAAGTTAGAATATGAAAATATTGTAAAAAAATATTTCAAACTCTTCACAGTCATAATCATAATAATAAGATATTAAACTATTAATCAAACAAATAGATGGGAAAAGATTGGACTGAACAGGCAAGTAAGAAAACAGGCAAGCAGACAAATGAGGCCTGTAGAACTGGGCAAACTGACAATTCAGGTAGGCAGAGTTGATCAGATAAGCAGTCAAGCGAACAAGCAGACAAACATGGTTACACTCAACTGCACAAACAAGTAAGGCTTAATAGATTAGCAGAGACAAGTAGAGTTAGATAGGGCTGAATAGACAAATACGCAAGCAAGCAGAGCTAAACAGAGCTGGAGCATAACTTGACTGTGTTAGCGGTATATAACGTTAAACACACGGCGGAGCTAGACTCCTGGCGAAGCTAGCATGCAGCTTTAGGCTAAACTCGAGGCTAACGCTCACAGCGAAGCGATGTAGGAACGTTCAGCTAACGCTCAAGGTGAAGCCACACTCACGGTGAAGCTAAACGCCTACGACAAAGCCAACGCAATGAATGTCGGGTCTTCGCGCATGGCGAAGCCACACTCGCAGCATAATTAGATACACGTGACGAAGCCAGCGTATGACTACTATGCTATAGTACATGGCGTAGCCATGCTCGCGACGAAGCTAGCTAATAAAGTGCAGAGCGCTAATCTCTTCTGCCAGCAGAGCTAGTAGAGAACCCGAAGGTTAAGCCTGAACACTGAATCCGAAGCTGAGGTAAAGCTAGCGAGCAATGATAGATGCTAACGCGCACGCGGCGGAGCCAAGACACATGATGAAGCGGTGTATGAACACTCTACTAGCACCACAGCGCAGCGATGCTCGGGTGAGTTTCACGGTAAAACGCTAAGTGCTAAACTAGTCTATCAGGCGGAGCAAAAGAAACTATAAAGCGGTTAAACCCGAAGGTCGGATAGTAAGCAGAAAAGCAAACATGGCTAGATAGACAAGTAGTAAGTGGACATCTAAGCGAAGCTAAGCAGTGCTAATAGGATCAGCGAACAGTGTTTAATCACTAAAGCACACGGTGGAACTTGGGAACAACTCAGGCTTAAAATCCGAGTCTAAAACCTGGCAGAGTTCCGCATGGGTGAGTCTAGTGATAAAGCGTTAAGGGCTAAGCTGCCTTTCTAGGCATAGCTAAAATGTCTATAGGACATTAATAAATCTCGAAGAGGTTAAGCCCGAAGGTTATAATATAGAACCGCAGAGCGGTTAAGCCCGGATGTTGTATAAGTACTTACAAAAGATGTTAGTACCACAACATGCATAAAAGAATATAATAATCACAGGAACAATTACAACACTGTACTCATGAGTTGAGTGGCCGCTCCACCCCTATCAAGTTACCACGAACTCCCAGAGGGAGGGCAAGGCGTCGGGCAATGGCCCATTATGCTTATTGGATAACCCGTGGGGCGGTCTCTCAAGACAACGTATCCCAGGAGAGGAAGTTTGTCCAGAGAGTCTTCTCCTGCAGGCTACACTATTGTTAGTCCCACAATACAAAATACAGATAATTCCTAAAAACTACAATAAATGCCCAAAAAACAATACAACTATTCTACCACTACAAACATAATTTCCACAATTACAACAATTACACAAAAATTCCTAAAAATTTCATTTTCACCCGTCAAAGCGGGGAATCCCAAATAAAGTGAGAGTACTCGCATTACAGGAAATAGTACTCACAAAACTAAGGAACTGTACTCGCGTAAACCGATAGTTAATACTCACCCAACATAAAGTGAAGTATTCGCCTAAAGATCGGAACACGACACCGAGCATAAATTCAGAGATCCACGAACACGTGTACACGCGCACTAGGAGAGGAGAGGAGAGAGAAAGAGATAGAGAGAGACTTAGAGAGGGGCTGAATGAGAGGGGGAGAGAGAGTGGAAAGAAAGGGAAAAAGAGGGACAATGGAGTAAATAAAGGAGGGGTAAGAAAAAGAAGAAAAGAATAAAGAAAGAAAGAAGGAAGAGAAGGTGAGAGTGGAAGAGAGGGGCGTGGCGGCGGCACGCCAAAGGCGGCGGCAATGCGGTGGTCCCAGGGACGAGAAGATAGAGTGGGGTGGAGTTAGTGGTGGAGATGAATGGTGGAGGTGGTGGAGTTGTTGGTGGTGAAAGTGGTAGAGGAGGGTGATTGGTGGAGTGATGATAATAATGGTGTTGAAGAAGGTTGAAGGAGGGAAGGTTGAGGTGGTGGTGGGTTTATGGGTGTGGATTTTGAAGAAGAAGATGAAAGTAGCGGTGATAGATTTTGAGGAAAATTGGAGAAAAAGGGCGGTGATTGGTAGAAGGAGGAGAGAGAGAGAAAGAGAGAAGGTTTGGGGGAGGAGATGGCTGGACTTGGGGGTAGCGCGCGCTGGTGGTGCTGGGGCGGCAGGTGGTGGCGACCAAAGGGTAGGAGGAGGAATTGGGAGTTGGTGGGAGAGAGAGAGAGTGGGAAATTAAGATGAAGAGAAAGTTGGAGAGTGGAGAGAATGAAACAAAGAGAGAGAGGAGACAGAGAGAAAAAGAGGGAGATTGGGTGGGGTGTATGATGGAGGAGGGGGGAGGTGTGCGATCGTTGGGAGGGTAAGGGGAGATGTGAGCAGGTAGGAGGAGAAAGAAAAAGAAGAAAGAGAAAAGAAAAAGAAAGAAAGAAAAGAAAATGAAGGAAAGAAAAAAAAGAAAATAAAAATAAGTAAATAAATAAATTATTAAATAATAAATTTAATAAAGTAAAATGGCAGAATTAAGTAGACGATAGGAGCAGGAAAATGTAAGAAAAGAAAAGAAAGAAAAAAATAACAATATTTTTAAATCGGGTAAAAGTTGACTGTTTCAGAAATATTTTCAAAAATTATTAAAAATAGAAAATATTATTTAAAGTACATGATGAAATTGGATTCAAAAAATTGATTTAGTTTTCAAATTAAAAATCCTGAAATCAACCAGTAATACTGGTCGACACCAAAACTAGTCGATTATTGAATAATTCAGAAAAATGTACAAAAATGTGTTAAGTTAGAAAATGTGATCCTGAATAGCAATATGAAAACAGTTTTCATAAATTCAACTCCATTTGAAAATGTGATACCGATTTTGAAGACTTTATAAAATAATTCAGAAAAAATTCAGAAAATCATAAAAAATCTAAAATACTAAAAAACAGTATTTGAAATTGAAATCAATCAAATCTGACTATTAGAAAGGTTCAATTATGTAGTACTCTGAGATCAGGTTACCGGTTCAGATTAGAGTTGACTTTGAGTCTGAAAATTCGGATCCAATACTAAATGATAGCATAAATAATCACAAAATAAAATAAATACGGAGAAAAATGTGAAAATATGATCGAAAAATTGGGACACGTACTTGGGTACGTTTTCCTAAAACGGGGTGTTACAGACCCCATGTACTATTGACTAAGTATTACTAATACCCTTTAAATAATGTTAGTAGTAAAAACACCCTCTCAGTTAACGATTGGAGTCAAGAATTATTTTATATTTTCAATTTTACCCCTCTATTTGTCACTCTTTTATTGCTTTTCTCTCTCTTTTCTTAAACCCGCCTCCCTCTTAATTTGTCACTACTTTCTTTTATATATATATATATATATATATATATAATATATATATATATATATATATATATATATATATATATATATATATATATATATATATATATATATATGGAGCTGATCCTCTAAGAACGGTTCTCACGGATTTCTGTGAGAACTTTCACGTGGGTCGTCGGATCTGATAGATCAAATCAAATAAAACTAGATCTCTATCAGATCCAACGGCCCACGTGAAAGTTCTCACATGAATTCGTGAGAACCGTTCCTAGGGGATCAACTCACTATATATATATATATATATATATATATATATATATATATATATATATATATATATATATATATAGGGAGCTGATCCTCTAAAAACGGTTCTCACGGATTTCTGTGAGAACTTTCACGTGGGTCGTCGGATCTGATAGATCAAATCAAATAAAACTAGATCTTTATCAGATCCGACGGCCCACGTGAAAGTTCTCACATGAATTTGTGAGAACCGTTCTTAGGGGATCACCTCACTATATATATATATATATATATATATATATATATATATATATATATATATATATATATATATATATATATATATCCCTCACTCCCCTCTCTTTCCCTCCATTTCTTCTTATCTATTCTTCCCTCCCTCCTTCTATTTCTCCCCATTGGAAACGATAGCAAAATGTAATAGTAGTAACTACATCAAGTTGTAGTAACTTGGAGAGGAATTTGTGTTTAAATTTAGACAAGAGTTTGCGTTTTGGAGAGAAAAAGAGATTTAAGTTTGGAGAGAGCAAAGATTTTGAGTTTGAGATTTGAGTTTTGAAAGGAGAAGAGAAAGGGGTATTAGTTTTAAGTTTGAGTCTATATTTTAAAGAGTGAGTTTGATTTGAAGGGGGTTGATTTTTATTTGAAAATGAGTTTTGAAAAAAAAGAGATGAGGAAGGAGAAAAAAGATGATCTAATTTTGATTTAAGAGCTGGATTTTGAATAAGTATGTGAGGAAAGAGCGAAAAAGGGAAGAAATATGTGAAGGATGAGCTTAGCAGGGAGCCCTAGAGAAATCACATTCTCAACTTTAATTAACAATGGGATTAAATAGTACAAAACAGATGATGAAGCTTATTCTTTTATATGAAAATACTTTTATGATGAAACTTGAATAGCAAAAGAATATACGAAACGTCTAAAGGTTATATTATGATTATGTTTATATTTGTTTATTATTTAGCGCAACTCATTTATATAGCTAATTTTGATGTAAAAATTATTTATTTTATTCTCCCAAGACTACACCTCATAAAATTTGTACATGTTTATTGTGAAGTGAACATGCCATTGCACGTGCCGAAAGAGTGGTCTTCTTAATGGCTAGAGCGTGGGACTCCCATTTTTTATTAAAACAAACTACGACACCAAGGTTTGATGGAAGAATCACCACGAGGTAAACCCAAATTTAAATCCGCAGGCACACACCACATTACATATATTTCTTTCTTATATAACAGAAGAAAAAGGGGGAAAATATAAGCATGAAATAGTATCCAATCTCTGTCTCCTCACTTAAACAGCATATAATCTAATTCTTATTAATACACTGTATACATATACGAGCTATTAAGAATTATATATACGCTGTGTAGATCAATACGCTCATGTGACGTACATGAATACCGGTGGATAACGATAGTAATTGGGGCACCACTGAGTCTCTGATTCTGGTTCTGTTCTGGTTCCTCACCACCGCCGCTGTCCCCATTACCATTGCCACCGTCACCGCCGTCATCATCATCATCCACTTTGTCTATACTGACTATGTCTGCATGGCCAACTTTCTTTCTCAAACTGCTCACTAGTTTCACAGGATCGACACTCTCCCCAGTCACCACCAAGTGATCATTGTTTTCTCCTTTGATTGCAATCGAATCAACACCTTCACAATTAAGGAAAAAACATTAGAAGTCCATGTAGAATGTTGTATATATTGTATTGCATGAGCATTATTAGCTATATAAATCAAATATAAATCAAGATGAACGGTTCAGATTATTTACAGAATCGCTCCTATATAGTTTTCTCACGAAACTTATTTTAAAAAAGTTTCTCATTTGAAGATTTTCCTATATAGTATACATGTACCTTGAATTGATGCTGCTAACTTCATGGCCTTAGTCCGACACTTGTCGCGACTTATCAAGATCTTGATCACTATCTCCTGCTGAAGAAATTTATAGGTTTGTAGAACTAGAATTTTAGAACTTGGAAAAGAATAATTATGAAACCAAAGCATAAAAGTAAAAGATAAACCTTGTAGAGTACAAAGCAGTAACAAACAATATTCAGAGATTTTTCGAGATATATACCTTCATTGTTGTAGTTCTTGATACTTGGAATTGAAAACTTGGGTGATATTTATTTGTACGAGAAACCAATTTGAGGATATTTTGGAGGGAGTCTGTGCAGAGGCTGAAGCTTTATATATGAGCTGAATAGGAATGACTGGGAACTTCTGAGTAAACTTCATCACAATTACAACAGCAATTGCAAGTCTTTATATATGAGGTCAATAGAAATGAGCGAGAAACTTCTGAGCAGGCTTGATCACAAGTACTACAGCAATTGCAAGTCAATTAACTTATTAAACTTTGATTAGTTTGTTGTTGTTGCTACCGCGTAGCTCGTCTTTGTGGTGCGACTTCAGGGCTAAGCAACGAAAGGAAATCACGCTGCATATATAATAAAATAAGTTTCAGCTTCTTTTACAAGTCCCTCAAATCTACCTTATTTTATACTTGTCTTCTTAATTAATCTCAGTTCTTTTTGTTAGCCCCTAAAATCAGAAACAGGATGGATGAAACCCCACAGAGCCTACAAATCAACGTTTGAAATATCGTCCGATACCGATATCAGAGTATTAGGGCTAATGAACAGATTTCAAAGTATGTTACAGACCATGCATATTTTATGATATGTAAAGAAGAACAAAAAGCACAATTGATTAGTTAAAGACTCAAATACGACTATCAAGAAAGAAATCAAAAATTAAACAAGTTTTAAAAAAACTCAGATGCAACTATCAACAAAGAAATCAGAAGTTGAAACAAGTTAAAATACTCAAGACTCAACCACCCCTTGACGCTAAAGCATATGTAGGGCTCGCTGTGGGTTCACTCCTCGGACTTGAGAAGTCTTTTTTAGGTCATTTTTTCTTATTTATCTTTCATTGCTAGTTGACTATATTACCACATGTATCTTGAATTGTAATAATAAGAATATGAAAAGCCAATATTTCTTGCGTGCATACCTGAGATGGGTACTGGTAGTTTAAATAATCTTGATTGATCTGAAAAGAGAAAGAGTGATGCGACAAGCTATTAAGGTACCAGTTTGACTCCGTTCCGAAGCAGATATTGAAGGTAGACCCGACCCGGTTCCGAAACCCACGATTTCAGTTTCGAGATTAGAGGAACCGAAACCGGACTGGGGCCGACCAGTTCTGGTTCCGATTCCGAACCCGGTTCTAGTTCGATGTTTTTTTAAACTAAATGCACAAGAGATTATTGATATATATTATAACTAAAACTTTTAACAAGCTCTTTGCTAGCTTATTTGGTTTGGGCATTGTGCTACTAAGGTAAGGTTCTTGGTTCAAACCTGGAAGGTTAGGTAAACTAAGGTTTTTTTTTTTTTTCCTAATAATTAGGCCAGGCCTAGCTCCTGGTCTCATGGTCGGGCCTGCCTGGGCCTGAGCCTGGCCAAGCCCAGTAGGGTCTGGACCAAAAAAAGGTTCTGAATCGGGAACACCGGCGGTTCCCAATTCTAAACATCACAACCCGGAACTGGACCGGCCAGGTCCCGGTTTCGGTTCGGTTCGGAATCAGGCCAAATCGGTTCCGGCTTTACCGATCCGGTTTCGGTTCGAACCGAACCGTGGTCGGGTCTAATTAGAGGCCAGATGTGTTTGGTGATTTGGTCAAGACTCTGTCTGTTGGTAGAAATTGTATTATTTCTTAAAACATGCAAATTAATTTTTTGACAAAACAATTAAAATAATTTTCTAGCATGCTGCTACAGAATTAGAACAAAATATATATATTCTAGCCTGGGAAATGCAATTACGTAGTCGCTGCCCTAAAAAATCAAAAGTCTGTCTCCTTATCCAGACGTTGGTTCGGCTTTATCCAATAGCGATAGAAGAATCCTCCAGAATCACCAGTACTTGACCTAGGATAGTAGGTAGAACCTCTTTCTCAGATAGAAAATTGTTGCCCAAAAACTGAAGTAAAACTAAAAGAAATATGACAGTGGGAGAAAGAAGAAATGTAACTATAAATCTCAGATTTATGTGTGTCAGATAATGAACAGAGAGAAGCTCTATTTATAGGCACAGAGTTCTCCCCTTACTAACAGCCCCCGCACAAATCAAGCGCATATTTAGGTTGGTTGCAATTAATGTGCAACAACTCTACACGTTCGCATATCCGTTTTTAACGAGTCAGGATCAAGAAACGTTACAAATTAAAACAGTGAAGGACTTCGAGAGAGTGAAAAGCTCGGGAATATTCCGAGTACAAGTGCTCGGGAAACACACCGCGTCTCTAGGTGCTCGGAAAAGACTCTGCGGGCCAAGTGCTCGGGAAGATCCCGAGTCCAAGTGCTCGGGGTCCACTCTGAGGTCACTCCGAGTCCAAGTACTCGAGGATGTTTCTAAAGTCAAGTGCTCGGGAATTATTCCGGAGAAGCTCGGAGTTAGCTCCGAAAGACTTTCCAAAATGTAGCAGGTCCAAGAAAATAATACATGTTACAATAAAGAATTCAATTACAGCGAAGCTAAAATAGAACTGGAATTAAATTGTGATGCGCTGAAAATACATCAACTGAATTTGGAAGACATCTTACAATGAAGACCTACCGTTGGGGGAGACAATGAGGATTTTGTGGGAAAAGGAATACCTTCTGAAATATCCCTCTGCAATCACTCCTCCGCAACCATTTCCCAGCAAAGCCAAGTTAAAATTAGAAAAATTAAGAACCCTCAAATCTCCCTTATCCTTAGATCTGCATGTTAGCATTTTGACTGTCTCATATTTTATTGGAGAAAAATTAAGATTCAAGTGGAGGTATTACAATCTTCACAAATCAAGTACGGACATGTACAGGCTTTATGCATGTTATTAGTCAACTAATAGATCTTATTAATCCACTAGACTCTAGGCTAGTTGACTAATACTTGGGTGTAATCAGCTAAGCTTTGCAAACAGAGAGTTGAGTTCTCAGATTGTGTTACAGCAGTTGACTAATTATTTGGTATACTCGACTAATACTTGGTATTAGTCGGCCAATATTTGGCCCTAATCGACTAATGTCGGGATCTGACAGTTTTCTTTTATGATTTTATTTTATTTTGAATAGACTCGGGTTTTCTTCTTTCTCTGAGACGGTGCTGATTGGATTGTTGAAGTTTGGGTTGGAGTAGAATCATCCTAGAGCCTATATAAACCTCTTGGGGTAGCCTTTTGAGGGCAAGTCAAGAGAAATTTAGATTTTCACCATTGAGAGTTGTGAGAGAGATATTCTTTTAATTCTTGTATTTTTCTTCTCTATTTTCAATAAAGATTTCTCCTCTTCTTTCCGTGGACGTAAGCACGTTGCCAAACCACGTTAAATCTTGTGTTCTTTGATTTTTCTTGTAGTGATTAGTTTTTTTTTCCTTGGTAGCGGTAAACTCACTCCAGAGTTTTCGCTGTCGAGCCATCAATTCGATGTTTCTCTATTGTTTGATCAATGATAGATCACAACAATCAGTATCAGAGCGATGGCTAGAAAGACGGCCATGACAACCAAATTCGAGGTGGAGAAATTCGACGTGAAGTCTAACTTCCTGTTATGAAAGATGCGAGTAACATTGTTACTCGTGAAGGAGGGCACACACAAGGCCCTGCTTAATATTGAGAAGAAGGCATCGAAAATGGAGAATGATGAGTGTAATCCCTATACTTCCTAATCCTAATTAATATGTTTTATTATTATATTAAAATATTTTCTAACATTCAAAATTATTTTTTTATTTTTAAAACAACTATTTTATTTTTCTAATTACAGGGGTTGATTCGAGACGGATATGAACCAATACACTAATATATGTTCTGAATTAGCTTTCCATGTAGTTAAACTTTTTGATCCGCTTAATTTTTTAGATTTTCTGAAATTTTCTTAGATTTTTCTGAGAATATTTTTTTGGCAGAGAGTATTTCGGTCAACTAGGCTTTAATACGGGAGTAATAGTTAAAACCCTCAGTTTCTCTTCACCCTTTTATGCTCCAGCCGTTATATTCTATTAACAGCACCTAGGAGATAAAGGTTTGAAGAGGGGAGACTTGCCGGCCGTCGAAGACGCTTCCTCGCCGAATTTCAACGCGATCTCCTTCTCATCTTCTTCCCCTTTTTGAAACTTCGCAAGGCAAGCATTCTTTCTTTTTTTCCTTCTCTACTGATTTGATTAGTCCTCACTTGCACCTCTGGTCCATCGTGGGAATTGGGTCCTCTGTACGATAGGTTTCCCCATGAATCTATTCTAAGAACTTTTTCTGAACCTGATACAACTTACAAGCATAGTTCTTTTCTCTACTATGATTAGTTTTCCTTCAGAACAATCACTCTGATAAGTAGCATGTTAATCTCCATGGCTACATCCCTGCGCCATAATCGGAATATAAATAACTGATTTTTATTATTGCTACTTGTGCATGCAATAGATTCATGTGTGAGGGGGCGGCATGATAACTTTAATTATGAAATAATTTATTAAGCTTTAATTAGAGTTATATAATTAATTGCTAAATTAATTAGTTTCATTCATGTTTTATTATCTTGATGAGATAGAATCTGATTACCATTAGCCTTTGATAGGTTATATTTTATCCTTAAACTAATGTTAGTTCTTTGCCTCTTCTCTTTCTTGTTTGTCATTTCTTTCCTTATTTTCCCTTTTTCCTTGCTTCCCCCCTCTCAAGTTTCTACCAAACTGCAGCAACAAAGGAAGTTGTTTTGATACAGGTGTTGTTGTGGGTTTTCCCTATAAAGCGAGACAGTCTTCTTATAAGGCGTGGTTACTTGTGTCCCTACAAAACATGCAACTTCTCCTGGTCATGCGAGCAAGCCTTCACCTGCATGGTTACAGTTTGCTGGAACATTCCTATCTAACATTTGACTTAGAACCCTAATCTAGTAAAATCTTATATAACTATAACTTGCAGAAAAACATATTGTTAGACTATGTTTCTTTCCCTATGTAGCTGATTATTTGACTCAGTGTAAAATTAACTAAGTTGCAATGGGTTACACATGGTAGTGTACTTACAGAATAGATCAATAGCATGAAATACATTTTACCTGGACACTTCTTCCAGTTCTAAGCTTTGCATACTATAACATTGTATGTAGTTTAGATTTTGCTGCAGTAGTAAATTGCCTTATACAAAATGTGAATACTATATTTATTCTACTAGTCATTTTTATTCATTTTGGCAAAAACTTATATCTTCTTGTGCATCCATGAAGTTGTAGTCTAATATCCAATTTCCTGCAGTGTAGTAAAAATGTCATAGGTAGATCTAAATTGTACCAGTATGTATTTGTGAGATAGCTCTTATTGGGTATGTTTTCTATATTTGCAGCGAATGTAAATTTTTCTAACCCATATATCTGTTTTAAATGATTCATATAGCTGTTATGTACATAAAAGACACCATAACCCAGGGAAAGGAGTAATTACCTGATAATGCATGTCATGTATATTGGAATGACTGTGATGGTTTACCGAGTTGTGGGTTCCACCATAGGGAACTAGGTATTACTGCTACTTAGTTATTCGGTTGTCACTTGTCAATGCTATGCCGGATTACGACGTCATACTAGTTGTCTTTTGTGTGGGACTGTGGTCTCAGTTATTAGAGTTTTGCGGTTTGTCCTAATTCAGCACCAGGGGTGTTAGATCGTGTTACTGGGTATGCACGGTACCCTTCTAAAATACATGCACTACATTAGCAGGCAGTTACAATAATGATAACCTTATTTGTTATGCGAGAAAACAGTTGTGGTATGGGACACAAATAAGTACCACATTAGTTACGTTAATAATAATCAAAAAGATTAAAGACATATGTTAGGTCATATCTCTTCGAGTATCAGATATTGCTTTACAGTGACGAATAATGTTCTATTTAATGCATTTTTCATGTCTTTATTATTTAGCATTTCTTTTATAGTAGTATTGTAGAATGGGCACATGCAGCATGTCATGCACTTTCCTTTATTTTACTTGCTTGTGGGAGATTTTAACTCCCCTGCGTTTGCATTGCTCAGGTCCTACATATAGTACATGTGATTTTGTGGAGGGGACGAAGCTCTCCACGAGGATCTAATTGAACATCAATGACCATGGCTATCCATCACATTTCTTTTTAAATCTTGATCCTAGTTCATTTTGATTTATGTGAGAGTTTATATATTGTTACTCTGAGTTGCTTGTACTCTAATAATGATACCAAACGGCCTTTTGGGATTTGGATATTTTGTTTCATTTTGTTAGACCACTTCATTGATTATTTGATCTATCTTGAAATTTGTTCAATTGTTCATTATCATAGATGCATGTTATATATGTAGTATTATTATTGTAGCAGATTTTTGTGTATAGCCTAGATGGCTTAGCACTCTTTAGGAGCCAATTAACCCTTATGGATGTGTTATCAGCCTTCGTCATGTGCCTTTTGTCCTTAGTTTTGGATACTGGGTCGTGACAATGAGTGGAACAACATCGAATTCCGCGCAAAGGAGACGATTATTATGCCTATCAGATGAGGTCCTCTACAACGTGATGAACGAGAAGACAACTGTGATCTTTAGTGTAGGTTAGAGAGCATTTACATGATGAAAAGTTTGTCGAACAAGCTCTTCATGAAGAAGCAGTTATACAGCTTTCGAATGAAAGAAGGTATGCCTATTTTACAATATCTAGATGCTTTTAATAAAATTTTAAGCGAGTTGTTGGTTCTAGAGGCTAAGTTAGAAAAAGAAGATAAAAATCTTCTTTTACTCTCTTCTCTTCCATCAAGCTATGACCACTTAGCGACCGTCATCATGTATGGTAAGGAGACCTTAGAATTAGAAAATCTTACGCAAATACATTAGAACAACAAGTTGATGAAAAAAACAGATTCTACGGAGAAGACCTCAGAATTGATTGTCAAGGGCCAGAAGAAAAGATTAAAGAGTAGGAAATCCAAAAAGGATGCAGAGATTTCTAGTAGTTTTTCTTACTACTTTTGCAAGAAATAAGGACACATCAAAGAAGAATTATATGAAATATAAGGAGATACTGAAAAGGAAAGACGCTAAGCATTCTGATAGGGCTAGTACCAGTGAAAAGTCAGATCAAGCGGGGTTGTATGATGTCTTGACGGCTGAACCAGGAAAAGGTAAATACTCATTGCTTGGTTACTTGACTCGTGGTGTACATACCACATGTGCCCAAAAAAGAAGTGGTTCAGTACTTACAAGCTTTATGATGGAGGTTTTGTCCTGATGAGTAATGACACCGTGTGCAAAACTGTTGGCATCAGCAACATTCGTGTGAAGATGTTTGATGGGCATGTTCGAACCCTCACAAACATTCGACACTTTCCAGATTTAAAGAAAAATCTTTTCTCGTTAAGAGTTTTGAAAGTTCAAGGGTATAAGTTTTCAGGTGCAGATGGAGGAATAAAAATTACCAAAGTTTATGTGGGGAGTTTTGTGATTCATCCTATAATCATAAGATCAAGCAAATCAAATAGAAAATTTGTACTCTTGTGAGAGATCTCCAAGAGAGAAGAAATTTTGTATTTTTTGTGATCTCTTTCTTCAAGTAAATAAAAACTCCTCTCTCCCTGTAGACGCATGGCTTTTGTCGAATCACGTAGATCTCGTGTGTTATGTGATTGTTTGTTTTCCTGCTCATCATTAAGCGAGCTCGTTACTTAGAGTGGGCTCTAACTAGTAGAGCCAACTGTTGTAGATCCAGGGTTCTCTTGTCCATAAAAGGAGATCAGCAATTTGCTTATTACTTGTGTATGTTAAAAGAGCTCTTAGTAGCTCTTTAGCATTTCTTTTTTTTTAAATTGTTTATTTGTATTCTCTGGCCTCCAAAGCTTCATCAGGTGCCATAGTAAATCCTCTTGCAAGTATGACAGAGCTGTGGAGTCCAACCCTCTTTAGAGTTTGTGTGTGTGTGTGTGTGTTCAGCTTCTTAGATAAGCTTCAATTCAAGTTTCTTCATATGCGCTGGTGTATTGCTCAGGTGGTGATGGTACCATGAGGGGAGCACTGAACATCTTCGAAGAGCTCCAACGCCGCCAGCTGAATGTATCCCTCACTGGCATACCCAAAACTGTGGACAATGATATCGGCATTATTGACTATTCTTTTGGCTTCCAGACTGCTGTCGATATGACGCAGCAAGCGATAAATGCAGCTCGCGTGGAGGCCAAGAGTGCCGTCAATGGCATTGGTCTCGTAAAGCTCATGGGACGCAGCACTGGCCACATTGCCTCGAATGCGACCCTCAGCAACCGTGATGTTGACTGCTGCCTGATTCCTGAGATCGACTTCTACTTGGAAGGAGAAGGCGGACTCTTTGAGTTTCTCAACCAATGCTACCGATAACTTGTACTGTACTTTGCTGGCTCATTCATCAATTCGTGGTGCAATGGCAGGGTACACGGGGTTCGTGTCAGGTCCGGTGAATGGGAACTACGCCTACATTCCTTTGGAAGAGGTTGTGATGGTGAAGAACGTTGTCGAGACTAAGGATCATAAGTGGGCATGGGTCAGATCAGTGACTAACCAGCCTGATTTTGAAAAGACTTTCAGAACTGAGAGCTTTGCTGGAACTCTCACTCTCTAGATCTGAACTGGTTTCTCTGATGCAATTCTGGGCCAGCTGAAGATCTTGCGCAGATTTATATGCTCTCTCTTTTGTGCAATTGGTTCAGCTTGTGCCATTTGTGCTTCCCAGTTAGCTTCATCTGTTCTTAGGTGACATGAATGTGAGTGAGGCAAAAAGATGAGCACTGGGTAGGTATAAAAGGTAATGATATATGTGAGTATGTTCTTATCATCTTTGCAATCACTGTTCATTTCATTAATTAGCATGTAAAGACCAATGGTTTCCTCATTAGAGGGAGAGATCTATAGTTTTCAAAATGATTTGGAAGTGTGCTCTGATTGATTGGTTATTTTTGCCATGAGATTTTCAAGTTTCATGGCTTTCTACCTTCCAACTCGAGAATGAATGTGTCTCAAATTTTCCTTTTTTTTTTTTTTACTTGTCCATTTTTAATGTTTTCTCAAGACAATACATGTTTTGATGCATGTAAAGGGGGAGCGGATATTTCCATCCAACAAATGATGATGGCACCCCAATGTTGACGGCATCCTTTTTTTTTCAAAATGCTAAAATGTCTCCCCTCGGTTGGCGAGGGGAGGAGGGAAGGGGGAGCGGGAGAGGAGGGGTGGGAGACCGGGGAGGGGGAGGAAGAGAAAGAAGAAGAAAAATATTTTGAATTTTTCAGATGAAAATATCAAAAAAAAAAATAATAGCACATCTGAAAAAATTTGTGGGGGTGCCTTCCTCAAAAAACATGAAGGGGAAAGATCTGTTCCATTAAAGGGGCTTGCTTTCGTTCCCTTTATCAGCTTGGGCTCTTTTTCTGCACTTCAATCATGTTTTGATTCTTTTGGACCTATGTGGCTGTCTGGTCATTACTTTGATGGAAACATCACAACCGCCATGAACAGGGAGAGAAATTCTTGTTTGGTCCCTGGTGCAGTTCCAATAGAATTGGATGTCCAAAATTGGATCCGCTTCTAAAATTGGAACTGAATTTCACAGAATTATTCCAAAAATATTTTTAGATTTCTCAATGTAGAGTGTCTTTAAAATTTCCACTTGTCTATAATGAAATAATTCAAGAAAAGGGCGAGAGGCCGAACAAATTCAAGTTTTAGTATGAGATCAATGGAAATGTGATATGAAATCAGCATAAGATGAAATATGAAATTAACACAACATTTACAAGATAGTGCAAATATGCCAAGAAAATATCAGATTTCTCAGGGCAAAAGGCAAACTCATATGTACTACATGACAATATTGATATCAAATTGTAATATCCCCTATCTAATTATACTGTATCTTTATTTTCCTGAAGTATTTATTTTAATTTACAAATTATTTTATCAACTTAATTTATTATTTTCTCTCTTGTGATTATTATTAATACTATTAGTGTTGCTATTGTTAGTGTTATTTATTATTATTAGATTGGTCATGTAACGTATTGGTATTATTAATATTATTATTTTAGTTAAGTATTGTTACTACTAATGTTGGGTCATTATTTTGTAGTGTTATATTTCCCTTACCCTTGATTCCTATTCATGCCTTAATCCCTTGTATCCTTGTCTAGCCTCTCACCCTATTTTCCAATTACCGTTTAGATCCCATGGCCCATGACCCGTTATCCTCTTTTACATCCATTACCTAAATTCAAACCAAGACCCAACACTTAACCTAATTGGATCCTAATCTAGTAGCCTCAAACCCAACACCCATTATCTTATTGGATTCAAGCCTCAACCCGTTAGCATACCCGCAACCCGAAACCTATCTCAACAACCCAAATCCTATCATATCTAAACCTTAAACTAATCCCCCAAATCCTTAACTATTCTAATCTAATCCTCCCCCTTGTTGCTCCCTGCCGCACACCCCTCTCTCCATGGCGCACACCAGCAGCAAGGAGAACACCCACACGACCTGCTCCTTCCCCAAGATCACCAAGCCGGCCATCACCTTCCCAGGACAAATCTAGGCCGAGTTCTCCTCCGCGCAGCAGCCCCGCATCTTCCTCCAGTCCAGCAGATCCAACGCCACCTCCTGCAGCCCCATCAACAGCAGTCGGGCGCATCCCGTTCAGCAGCAGGCCGAGCCACATCTCGCCCCTTGCAGATCCGTGCGTGAGCACAGAACAGCAGCCTTCTTCCCTGTGCAGTGGACAGCCACCAGCCGGATCTCCTCCCGTGCGCAGTCCAACAGCGAGCAGTAGGTCGAGACCCTTCCGGCGAGCGCGAGATCTCCAGCTTGCAGCCAGGCCTTCTCCAGCACCCTGGCTATCCTCCCCTGCCGTCCAACAACGAGGAGCGGCATCACAGCAACCGCAAACAGCGACTCGCTCAGCAGCGAGCGATTCCCCAATGTGAGTGTTTGCTCCTTTCGATTCCTTTTATTAAATGTACTTGATTCTTATTATGATTCTTCCATGTGTACCTACATTAGTGTGGAGATTGTGTATGTCGATGTGTGCAAGAGTAGATACATATAAATATTTTATGGTGTGAGAGATCAGGTATCAGTATGCCCTGTTTCTGGCTGACAGAGGTTTATTAGTCGACTAATACCCTTTATTAGTCGACTAATGGCCATGTTAGTCGACTAATATATGGCACTAGTCGACTAACCCCCCTTCCAGAATATGTTGAACTCTCTGTATCATTCTGCTGGTCGACTTGACATGTTTTGTAGTCGATTAATAGACTTATTAGTCGATTATACCTTACCCTCAAGTCGACTAATCATCACCCCTAGTCGACTTGCCCTCTTCTTATAGTCGACTACACTTCCCCTAGTCGACTTATAGATGACCCTAGTCGACTACAGTTGGCCTGTCAGCTATGTGTAGTTCCTTTATTGGATGTAGACCTTACCCATGGATTTTGTATTGGTTAATGATAGATGTATATGATATCGAGGGATGGATATTGAATGGAATGACTTGACTTGATCATGATAGATCTTAGATGCCTGTATATCTTATGATACGAGTGATGGGATCTGATGTTGGACCTTAATAGAAATGTGAACTCCTGAGGATTTGGGAATCAGAGTTATATGTTTGAGTGAGAGGATTAGTACTAGATATTGTCATATGTTGGAACAACAATTATTAAATCAGATTACTAGATGTGTGATGGAACTTGATGATCATGGAACTATTGGAATCATGAGTGGATTGTAATGACTTGGATTGATCTGGGACTTATGTTATTTACATTGAATGATGATCAGTAATTAAATATGACTTTACTAGTTGAGTTGTGATTTAGATTGATCTTGAGTTAGAGGTTATCCAGAATTCATATTCTTTATATCGGAGCCTGATTCGTGTTAATATGAGATTGACGTTGTTGGCATTTGAGATTCATTAGATGATATGTCGTTGATATTAAGTATCAGTAGTAGCTATTCTATATTGTAGTTGATCGAGGACATATGGATGTGATCTTACCTTATTAAAAGATTAGAGTTCTTGACGATTGGATGGTACATGGACCATTTCAGAGTTGGACTGTGATTTAGACTGAACTAGAGTTACAGAGGGCAGATGATATATTTTACGTAGAGGACTTCCAGACTTGTTATTCTTTCTTTGTTAACAACTTAAGTGATGATTCATTCAGATATTGATGTGGACTTGTTATGATTACTTCAGTTAGTAGAGATTGAGTTATTATGATGGTGATCTATTCGATGTCAGTGATCTTGTACCTCAGAGTTATCAGATAGCAGTTATCAGTTTATCAGTTATTGGTGAGACTATTCGTTGGTGATCATGTTCTGTGTTCAGAGGTTATATGAGTGGGTAGATATCTGTATCAGCTATTGTTATATGCAGTGCAGGGATGTGAGATATTGACCGGTTCTAGATTAGACTGTCTATTGAACAGTATCTGGATTCATTATTGCATAAATCTATGTTATTGAAGTTACTGGAAATGATTGTTTGACCGTAACCACGGTACAGTCCTATTGTTCATCGTATACACGGTTATTGTTACTGTTCACTGTTACTGATATTGTTTACCGTGTATACGATCACTGATTGACTGTTACTGTACTGTTATTGTTACTGTCACCATATCGTCCCAGTGTTCTAGATAATATTGACATTGACTGATTTAACTGAATTGAATAAATAATAATGTAAATGGACAACTTATATCGGGATTGGGGAAATTGATGGAGAGACAGCGTCTGTATTTTGGGTGGACCTAGGATACAGGTTGCGCAGCCGACTGAGGGTTCCACTGCAGGGTTCCTGGGGGATGACTGACATCCCATCTGTACTGTTACTGTTCCACTGTTCATACAGTGAGATTACTGTTACTGTTACTGAGTACCTAGCGGTACGGCCTGGTTCAGCGCCAGGAAACTGAGGCCGTGGTCCCGGGTATGTACGGGACCCACCTAAAACATAGACAATGTCTCCAACCAATCAGTTTCAATAACTTAGGACGCTGATTGACACATGTAGTAGGCGTAGTATGGGATGCGTCTATTACAAGTGGCAATTGGTGTTCGCTGACATAATAAATGATAATAAACTGTTATAATGTATTGTGACTGACATTAATCACCTGACTGTACATTTATATCACTGTGATAGACATATAACTATAACCATGACCAGATGTATAACAACTAGTGACATGCTAGGTTACACACCATAACGTCAGTTGTTATTTACAGTTATGTTAGCTGCCTTGTTCTACATACATGTTGTTATTCGGTGTTTATCATATTATTTAGTGCTTTCAGTTATATGTTATTATTATGTATGCACATTGTTCTTCTGCACGAGCTTTTCCCTTTTACACACACACTCACCATGGTCGCGTTCTGACGACCTGGATTTGCACGTCCAGCTATTGGACGATTGTTTCTAATGTGCAGGTGTTCGATGAGACTGTTCGTCTTGCGAGGAACTGGACGCTCTTTCTTCTGTTCTGGTATCCTCATCTCTTTTATATTCCTGTCATTTCTTGATTCTACCTTTATCGCTTTCAGCTGCCATTTTCTTACCATCATTTATCTGCTATCCTTATGATTGTCATTATATGTATTATTGCAGTGATCATTTATTATTATGCTTCTGATTCATAGCTTGTTCAGGTTACATTTAGGCTTAGCGTGTATACGTGGGGTATTTTCCTCGCGTATATACGTCGCCGACTCTCGTCGCGTCTCCGCTCCAGCGTATTTTGGGAAGCGGGGCGTGACACAAATTTTTTGTAAACTTGAGTTCTGCTGTGAATAAGAACCAAAAAAAAAATCCTGTCTCAAAAATATGACATGAAAATTAAACAAAATAGAGCATAAGCAAAACTATATTGTGCTTAACATGACTGTTTTTGTTACCAAAACAATTATATTGTGATCCGTACAATATGAAGAAAAGAAGAAAATTGAACGCAAACTCACTAAGAAATTTGAATATGAAATGGGATTTTGGGGGAGCGGATATTTTCACTCCAAAAGAGTGATGAAGGCACCTCAAAAATTATTACAAGTTTGTCATTGTTTTTTTTAACAATTTCATCTTTAACGAAAAGTTTAAAAAAAAATATTTCTTCCTCCTCCTTACTCCCCCTCTCCGGCCACCCCCCGACTTCCCCATCACCCCCTAGATAAAAGAACTGGACTGTTCGGTCAAATCTGGTCGAACAGAACCTGGAGGGTGCAGGGAGTTTTGCGTGTGTGTGTGTGTTTTGGCGGGGGTGGGGGGGGGGGGGGGTGTGGGGGGGATGGGCTGGGCCAGGAGTGGGGTAGGCCGATAGAGGGGGAGGAGGCGTGGGGAAAGGGGAAAGGGGGAGAAGTGGAGCGGAGGAGGACGGGGGGCGGGCGGGCGTTCTTTGAATATTTTGCGGCGTTTTTATCAATTTTGAGGGTGTCCTAATCTGTGAGGTGCCTTAATTTTTTATTTTTTTTATTTTTTGGTCCTTTCTCTTTCTTCTCCCTCTTTTTTCACCGAGAGCCTTAAAAATCCAACAGTAGGCCACGGGATGATTCCAACTCTGATCATTTAATCTTTTGTCA
This sequence comes from Agave tequilana, assembly GCA_038442645.1. NCBI lineage: Eukaryota > Viridiplantae > Streptophyta > Magnoliopsida > Asparagales > Asparagaceae > Agave > Agave tequilana. The sequence continues at coordinate 62,980 of JAVJIF010019191.1, forward strand.
AATTATCCAATGAGAAAGCAAATGGAAAAAGTCCAGTTGAAGGAAAATGATAAAGTAGATGTAAAATTAATTAGAATGAGGACAAGATTAAAAGTTTAACCTTCATTGTTATTGTACCTGTTTCAGTTTCTGGTAGCAAAAGATTAGAGATCATCAAACTATAATATAAATAACAAAGGCATGGAGGTTAGCTGCTGTCGGTTCTTTCGAATCTCTTCACAATGCAGGTGACGCAGAGGGAGATGACTAGATCGCCGGAGTTGAATTGCTGAGGTCGAGGGATTTGTTTGCCGATGGGTTGCAGGGCTCAAGGAGGAAGAAGGGCTGACTGCCTTTCAATGAACCGGGCGTGTTTGGTTTGAGGGCGGAAGTGAAAAAAAGCGAAAGTGAGAAATGTCATCTTTCGGCGGTGGTGATCGTTTGAAATCGAAAAAAAAAAATGAAAAAATCTATTTTTTTCTCTTTTCTCTCACATTTTCTTCTTACACATTATTATTTTTTTACTTGCAAGTTAGGGGTGACAAACAGGTCGCGACCCGACCCGACACGGAGTTACCGAGTCTGAGTTTGGGCTAATCGGATTTGGCTCGTAATCGGGTCGACCCGTCTGACCCGATTATTAAAATTATAGAGGCACCCGAATCCTACGCAATGTGCATCCGTAAATAGTTAGCTTTTATATATAAAAAAATTTTACATTGTGATCTGTACAAAAACATTTGCAATCTTCTTCTTCTTTGTAGTCTTTTTGAACTTCACATGTGAATTTTCTTTCTTTTTCTTTTCTTTTCTTTTCTTCCCTGCATGAAATATACGCAATCGAACATGCGTTATAATTTCTAAACAAGTTTCGTTGTAGCCCAAGTGAATCTTCTCGCCATCACACATGTGTTTGGACTTTGAACTTTGAATTCTGCTCGTGCAAGGTCACAATTTTCACTAGAAAAATGGAAAGGGGAGAAAACACTACTAATGCGCGTTCCTCTCAAAATTTTGAATTCTCATTTAAAAACGTCCAAAATTACTCACATGGTCACACTATGCTAGTTTTCTAGCAGTGTGCAAGCAAAATTACTACACTACCCTCACTGTCAGTCTCTCCCCCTGCTGCCTCTCCCTCTTTGCGATCGCCTCTCTCAAATCTGCGCCCTCTCCTCCTCCCTCCGATTTCGCCTCAACCTCTCTAAGGGCTCTGTCATCCTCATCCTCCCCCCTTCCAGCCCCCACGCCCCTTGTCCTCTACCTCTTTCTCCTCTCCATCAGCATCGTCATCTCTCCGGCGAAGCCCGCCTCGTCACCAGCAGAGATCTCCCGCCAAATCTCCCTCGTTTGCCCTCTGTCTCTTCACCATCATCGCCTCTGCTGCCAAGCTCCCCTCCAACCTCCTGTTGGCCCAAAGGCCTTCCACCCTAGTTTTGATGATGACTAACTCATGTAGTTATGTTTACTAATAATCTTGTTGTTTAAGTTCAGATCATTAACCAAGATATTAGTTGGTGATTAGCTTCAACAAAGGTGTTTAGAAGCTTTTCATAGTGATTCCAGGGCCAAAGCTTCAAGATCACACATTACCTAGCCCATGGATGGAGTTTTGGAGTAAGTCTACTTGAAGATGAAGATCATCAAGAAGACTTAGGTATCCATAGTTTAGTGTGTTTAGATCCATTTGTAAAACTTAGTATAGTTGATATGCTCAAGTGCACAACACACATAAGATTTATGTTTTGGATTTGGTTTTCATGAATAGTAGATCAAAACAAGTTTACTTTATTTCTATGTATATTAGATATGTTCTAGATATACATACATGGTTTAACTTGCTAAAACAAACTTATTTTGATATCCCTATTCATGTGTTGAAAAATCAAGTTTGATAAAATACAAGTGTTGGTTTTGATAAAATTGGCAAGACACAAAAATGAATTGATATGGTTGATATATGTCTTGAAATTTTATCACTAGTTTGTATTTTAAAATAAAATGATAAAACAAGTTTTCATGGAAGTTTTAGAAAAGATATAAGTATTTTCAAAATATTTTTAAACTGTTTTTCTGATCCAGATTTCTGTTCCAGGCTTCAATCAGTCGACTAGTCAACTGACCTAGTCGACTTGGCTGAAGTCGGTCGACCGGGCCGGTCGACCGACGTGCACAAAATCTGTGCACGTTTGGAGACACTGGGACGGTCGACCATCCGGGTCGACCGGGTCTGAGAGCAGTGCTCTCTTTTGTTTGGGTCGACCGGGCCGGTCGACCGTGGTTGCCCAACGGTCACATTTCTGACCGTTGGCGGTCGACCGGGCCGGTCGACCGCCAACCTGTCAGCCTGCCACATCAGCCTAACGGCTAGTTTTCTGATGGGGCTATAAATACCCCATCTCTTGGGCTGTTTTTGACAAGACTTTTGACAAGAAAATTTTCAGAGTTTGTTTAGTGTTTAAACAAGTTTTCAAAAGAGTTTTTGAGCCAAAAAGATTTCATGTTTCTTGTTTTGGGTTTTTGGAAAATCAAAGAAAATAGGAATTTGGGATATTTGTATTGGTTTTCATTCTCTATCTTTTACAAGAGTTTTCCCAAGTATTTTCTTTGTTGCTTGTTTCTAAAAACACCTAGTTTTTCACACTTGAGCTATCATCTATCCTAATCTATTAGGATCTTATTTTTGTGGAAAAAGAGAGATTGTTTGTGATTTTGGAACCACTTGTTGTAAACACCCTTATTCTTTGTGTATCCCTCTTTGGTAGAGGTTGAGGTTTAGTTTGCTCCCTCTTGGTGAGGTGGAGTTGGTTGTTGGTTAGTTGTTGTATTGGCTACGGGCCTACCCCTCGGTTGTGAGGTGGTTGTTTGAGAGAGGAGTTCGGTACTCCCTTGTTGTACAAATCCTCTTCGGTAGAGGTTCCTTCGGTGGGAGATAGTGGATTGGAAATCCTACACGGTGGTGTAGGCGGGGATGTAGAGTAAGGTGCTCGAACCTCGAAACATATCTTGTCTTAGCGTTTGATCCACTTGTCTCTCAACTCTCTCTCTCTTTACATTTGTGCAAAGCATCATTCTTTCAAATTGTCATATCATTCATTGCTTGTGTTGCCTTACATTATTTCATATTGCTATTCATCTTTATATGCTTGGCTTGATTGTGTGTGTGCCTCACTTGTACTTAATCAACAAGAGCTTCACATAGCACCTCAACCCATTCATGGGAAACAAGAGGAGTTAGTCCAGAGCCTTCACGGGGAATTCGGCTACACTTGTTGATTGTATTAAGTGTGTTGTAAAATTTGCATTAGCTTCCGCATTTAGCGCATTTAGTTCCTAGATTAGCACTACACCTATTCACCCCCCACTCTAGGTGTTTTTCAATTGGTATCAGAGCTAGTGCTCCTGATATTAGGCTTAACATCCTAGGAGTGAGATCCATTTGCTTGCTAATCTTGTTTGCATTTGAGTGTTTGCACACATATAGTTTTTACCATGGACTTCATGACCCCACCTATGTATGATGCTTCCAACATTCTTGTTTGGAAGACTATGATGTTTATATACCTCCAAACCCTAGGCTTACATGTTTTCCTTGCGGCTACCAAGAAATGCTATCTTGGAAATCGCATTCATGTAGGGGCCAATGCACAAGCCCTTGAGGCCATTAGAAGCACATTACCTAAAGATTATCTTTTGTGTGTTTCTAACTTTGATTCCGCTTTTGTAGTGTGGAACAAATTGACAACAACCACCACCTCCGAGCTTCAAGTACAAATCCATGGAGAGGAGTCTAGTGGAGAATCCGACTCACAATGCTTGATGGTCCAAGAGAATGACTCCCTTGAGGTACAATCGGAAACCCACTTAGATAATGATGATTGTGCTAGTTCTTCAAATGATTTTGTTGATCCTCATGCTTTGAATGAAGAACTATCCATTGTTTGTGAAAAATTGATTGAAAAATATAAGATTTTAAAAAAGAAAAGTCTAGAAATTGAAAAAGAAAATAAAAGTTTGCATTCTAGATTTGACAATATTTTGCAAGAGAAGGCTGAGGTCTCTAATGAAAGGGATGCATTGAGATCTCAATTAGAACTTGCATTAAAAGAAAATAAATTTTTAAAATCTAAAAATGATTGTGAAACACTTTTGAAGAAAAATGAGAACTTGTCTTCAAAAGTAGATTTTGTTTTAAAAGAGAATGTTGCTTGAAAAACAAAATAATTTTTATTTCTAATGATCTACATGTTTGTTTAAAGAAAAACATTATTTTGCAAAACAAGATGGATGCACATGTTTGTCATGCTAGTGTAGCTTCTTCATCTAGTCTGCCTAATGCATGTACCTCTTCTTCTAAGATTAATGATGATATTTGTATGTTAAAGAAGAGAGTAGATTGTTTGGGCTCCACTATGAGCAATGTGCCATGAACCACACACGCTGGAATCCTTGGTTCATAAGAAACAAGTTCCAACTTTTATGCATGCACATCCTCCATGGCATACACATGCTTCTCACGGACACACCCATCACCATATGTATGCTCATGTGTACACTTGTACACATTGTGGACGTAAGGGCCACCTTGCTAAATTTTGTTTTGATCGTATATATGATTGTAATTTAGCAAAGAAGTTTGTTTGGATTAGAGAAGGGACTAACCCCCATGGACCCAAAAGAGTATGGGTACCAAAGACCACCCCTTCTATTGTTTTGATGTAGGTGTGGGCTCTCACATGACGTGAGAGTGATGACACCTTGGAGTGGATGCATTCCAAGCTTAAAGGAAATCATATGGATGCATCACTTTCAAGGGAAGATTTGGTGGAGATGATCACCACGTTTTGGAGACAAGGAAAGTTGCTTCTTCGATTTGGTAACAATCCTTCACTCCCATTTATTGTTTACATGCTTTCCATTTCATATTTATAGCATGTTTTTGATGTCTATGGATTAGTATGTAAATACCATGATTATTAGATCCTTGACATACATGTATAGTATTTGAGACACACATGCTTATATGAACCCATACTTAGTGTTCTCACTTTTGTTTAAGCTATAATGTACATCATGAATCTAATTCATGTGAATTTACATAGTGATCATGTTTTAGTTCTATCATGATGATTTTTATATTTGTTTTTTGATGCTTCATGTTTGAATATATGATTGAATGTTAGTTTTCATTAAAACTTGGTGTATACTTGTGCATATAATGGGCCACAAATAAATCTATATATGTTTGAGCTTGAATGCTTATTTGAACCCATTAGATGTGCTAATATAGTCTAGTTTTGATGATCCATACATTTTAGACTTGTATTCATATTTTTGATTTGTTTTATGATTGTGTGTTTCACTTCATGTATATGTGTATTTTGCCAAACTTTAAGATATACATGTATACTACTTGAGTCATTTGCCTTTCATGCAAATCTATATATATGGACTCAATTGTGTTTAGGGATATGTATGTATACTTATTGTGTTGACAATTCATACATATACCTTGAAATGAAATTTGTTTTTTTTTTGTGAAGATTTAGTTTCTCTTGATTTTGTGTTTAATTGTTTAACTTTATATAAATGTCTATCTTATCCAAACTATTAGATATACATGTTTATCTTTTTGAGCCACGTGCCTACATGCATATATAAATTGTGGACTCTTTATGTTTTGGATATGTATGTATACTTTAGTTTGTATTAGACATACATATGCTTTGAAGATTAAATAGTTTAGATGATTTTCATATTTTCATGATTTTCGTGTTTTCTTGTTTAAAGGAATATTGAGCTAAATTGTATATTTTCATGATCATGTTCTTCACATTGTATTTGTACACTCACATTTCTTATTTACTCATGTTTTTTGCTTTCATTAGTTATATTTATGCTTAATTGGCTTAGAGTGTTGATTATCATGTGGATTTCATGTTTCATGAAAAATAATTTATTTTTATTCCTTACTTGAAGGATTTCGTACTAGTTTAAAAGATTTTCCATTTAACTAGTTACGGTATTCTTCATATGGTAGAGTTTTTCAAACTAAGCTTATTTTCAAATCTATTTTTGAAAACCCCTACCCTTCTACGGGAGGTTGGATGGGAGTCCATGCCTTGTATGTTTATATTGAAAATTTATTTTAAACTTGTGCATAATTGGGAGGTTTAATTATATGAGTTATACCATGCTTTTATTGTTATGTCAATTGGTATCATTGAACTCTTTCAATTGGTATCAATTTTGATCCTTTGTGTATACTCATATGTTTATTGTGTATGTATATTTTCAATTAGTATCATCTATTAGTGATTGGTACTCATTCTATTTCATACACATATACTTGTTTTATTTGTGCTTAAGATATAAATTTTTCACACAAATCTTGTTTATGCTAGAGCTGAGCTTCAACTTTATTTCAATTGATTTAGTTTTCAATTGGTATCCTATTTCAAGCCTACGCATAATTTTGTTGGTATTTCATAAAGGGGGAAAAAATTCGATTTTCATATTTCAATTTGTACTTGTATTTTCACTCCCTTACTTTATGATAAAAAATAAAAATTTCATTTGATATCATATACTTAAAAGAAAAATACTATCTTTTGATATCAAGATGTCTTGCGTTTAAATTGATATCTAAAAATTTTTGCTTAAAGAAAAATTACAAAAGTTTTGATTTATATTGACTATATGCAAGGAGAGCTTAACATATCTTCTACATATAGATTCATGATGAGTGTATCTTGTATTGAAGAGCTTAACATCTCTTCTTTATGTGGTACACGTGTGTAGGGGGAGCTTCACATCTCCTCTTATTCATTACATAATGTGTGTTATGTGAATTAGGGCTTAACATCCCTCCTTCATGTAATGCATATGTGTAGGGAAGCTAACTTAGCGTCTTCCTCTTCATGAATGTATATAGCATATAACATTTAGTGATCTTTATTTATTTTCAATTGATATCAAGATGCTTCATTGACATATTTTTCTATTTGATATCATGTTGTTTATAGTCACCCCTTATTGACCTTGTTTTTGTTTTAGACAAAAAGGGGGAGAACATTATTTTAGTTTTGATTGACATAAAGGGGGAGAAAGATTTTTTTACCCCTCATTTATCGTTTTGATTGTTTACCCCTTTGTTGATGATTGACAAAAAGGGGGAGAATAATTTGTGGTTTATATATATGCATAGATTATGTTTTTGCATATATTAAGTTTTATTGGTATCTAGAGCATCTAGTGTTTTTGTTAATGTTTTATTAATTTAATTGGGATCTAGAGGTTCTAGAATATGTTTATGTGTTTTATGCATATTGATGCATACATGTTTATGTACATTCATTGCATATCTTTTGTTTATTTGTTTATGCATGAGTTAAGGGGGAGCTTCTTTGAAGCTTAACTTTAATCCATGCATATATAACTCCATGAGTTTTGTCATCATCAAAAAGGGGGAGATTGTTGGCCCAAAGGCCTTCCACCCTAGTTTTGATGATGATTAACTCATGTAGTTATGTTTACTAATAATCTTGTTGTTTAAGTTTCAGATCATTAACCAAGATATTAGTTGGTGATTAGCTTCAACAAAGGTGTTTAGAAGCTTTTCATAGTGATTCCAGGGCCAAAGCTTCAAGATCACACATTGCCTAGCCCACGGATGGAGTTTGGAGCAAGTCTACTTGAAGATGAAGATCATCAAGAAGACTTAGGTATCCATAGTTTAGTGTGTTTAGATCCATTTGTAAAGCTTAGTATAGTTGATATGCTCAAGTGCACAA